>VUQG01044031.1:15677-44059 GCA_015106755.1 Etia nguti | reverse complement strand
TCACCTGAAATATTTAGATGAAAATGTAAAACACAGTTGTTGACAGTGCACCAAGAATAGCACCCTACTATTGCATAAAGCTGAGCGTGACACAACAGCCTTTTCTCAACGTTGCTCAAAAAACTCCAAACTCACCTCACACTGTCCATCAGTGTCCAGAAACTGGAAACTCCTTAGCCACACTCCGGGCTCCGTGTTCATGTGAACGCCCATGCACTGACTCTGCCTGAGCCAAAGCAGCTTCTTCATCCTGCCAACCCTGCTGCGGAGGCTGCGGGGTTCCCCGGCATCACTGCCTCCGCACACAGGCAGGATGGTCCTCATCTTTTCGCTCTGTGCTGGTCACGCTACAAGCCCACGCACACCTCGTCAGACCTCTCCCACACCTGATGCCTCATCTGTGTCAGGGAGGAGAGCGTGAAAACAACCACCCCACATTTACAGTCATTTAAAGTTTATTCCATAGCGGCTAACACTGTAATACTTCTTAATA
Source organism: Etia nguti (assembly GCA_015106755.1). NCBI lineage: Eukaryota > Metazoa > Chordata > Actinopteri > Cichliformes > Cichlidae > Etia > Etia nguti. The sequence goes on along the minus strand of VUQG01044031.1, from coordinate 43,566 downwards.
CCTCTGATGTCCAGCCATTTGAAAATTTATTAAATGGACCAGTGCTAAAAACTGGAATAATGGTAGCTGAATACAATCATATTCAGCAGAACTCACCACTGCACTATGGCATAAAACATTTTAATTCAATTAATTCACTTCTTAATGAAATACATCTGTTCTTCTATAGCATTCAAAAAAACAAACCAGACAGAGCTATAAAAAAGCATTACGATATGGGGGGATTTATCTTGAATTAATTTAAGTTTAATAAAATAAAACTGACCCAATACAGAGTGTATACATGAAATATGCCAGTGTTTGCTTTGTCAAAATGAGAGTGCTTACATTGTTGGAATCATATTGAGTTTTTAAAAACTGCCTATCTTCTATTAAAAAGCTTTTAATGGGCACATAAGACAATAAAACAAAAAGATGAACACTGAGTGACATATTACTTTCAGTTTGACCATTCAATATTTCTCTAACAAGGTACAAAATTCACATATTGAAATACCTTCACGATGCAGAAAATGAGTCGGCCACAGCATCTCCAAAAAAAATCTTCATCAGTCTGATACTAAATACGATCACATCTACACAAAGCAAAGAAAACAACAGTCACTTACTGCTCCTCGGTAATCCTTGTTCAGAGCTGCACTTGTCCAACCAGAATACTCATTTAGAGCAGTGTGAGACTCTGGTATTTATCACCAAGGGCTGATTGTTCTTTGTGTTTGTGGGTGGATGATGCCCTGCGCATGTACGTACGTGTGTGTATGTGTGAGTGTGTGTGTGTGTGTGTGTGTTGGAATGGCCTCCTCCTTGTTTGGCTGTACTCTCTGTGATATATAATTATGTCCCATTTTAATCGTTTCTCACAAGTCACAAATTCACTGCCTTCTTTTCCCCTTCAGCCATGGATAGAAATATTAGAGATATAAGCACCTCTGCTTCAGATATTTAAATATAAGCATGCCCTTTTTTGATAAAGAGTACAAATTGTCATGAATTCATTTTGACTGATGAGAGTTTGCTGGTAAAATGTCAAGCCCTTAAATAATTCTTCTTACCTAGGAATGGATTATTTCACATTTAAAAGGCATGGCAAGCATGCAGTCACACCTAAAGCCTCCACTAACAGCTGAGGCATGTTCAAGAAAAAGCATTTTTGGCAGAAGATGCTGAAGAAATGAGCCTACACTTGTGGCAGTGATTCAAATTCTGCAGCAGAAGGAGCATGCCTGCCTCCTCTCACGTACTGGTTGGTAAAGACAAAAAGGCAGCGATAAAATAGACATACATGTGTAGATTTCAGAAGGCTAAGGATACAAGCCCCCCTCAGAAATTTAGAGAGAAACACATGCATTTGTCCGTTCTTAATAAAATGAAGGAAGCAGAGGAATTATTGAGAAGGAATGGGCAATGCGTCTCTTTTACTAGAAAATATGAACTCTGTGTTTATAAACTACTGTGCATTTTGGTAATAAACATCCTTAAACACACACAATGTTGTGATCTCAGTCAGCAGCTGTATAGCCTTTCTGCTGCAACCATGCACAGACAGCCGAAAGAGAAAAACAAGGAAGTCTAATATTAGGACATCTTTTCTCTAGAAAGCCTAAAAAACAAGTTAGCCACTGTTTGCCGAAGTATTCCAAGTACTGCTGCTACTTCCCTGGCTAACCCTTAAAAACAACATAGCAGAGATATGCATGATTCCTAATAAATAAATAAATACATAAAGTGCATTTAACATTGACATGAATAGATGCCACACTTAGAGGGTACCTTCACAAATTTTCTAAAAGTAGCCTGATCTTGTGCAGTATTGTCTCCTTATGCTCTGACTCTCTCAAATGGAACCAGGCAAACATAAATGAGGACTGAAGAGAAAATTGCGCATCTGTCTTGATGTATAAAAGCCAATACACAGAAAGAAACCTTGAGCATAATTAAGCAAAATCAATCCAATTACCTGGTGCCTGATTATTTGGGTTTTCAACATTCCCACCACATACTGATGCATAAAATATATAAATTTGTGCAGATTCACTTGAATGTGGGAAAGGAAGTGTCTGATGCTTAAAATATCACTTTAGTGGAAAGATTTTGTGTCATATTTTTTGATGGTGGAAGAATGCAGAGTTCTTAAAGAAACAACATGTGTCTGACTAAACAATTAGAAACAGATTTAATCAGGGTGGCATGAGTGCCCAGCATTCTCTAGTGGGCCCTGTGATCACTGTAGAGCCTGACTGGCCAATAGAATACCAGAATTGACAGGTTCAGACCTGAGTTCCTGTGCTTTTCACAGAGACCAGGGTCACCGCGAGCACATGTAGTAGATGTGAAAGGGTCTGGAGAAGCTGTGGAGAATGTTATGCTGCCTGAACCATCGTTCAGCGCGACCACTTTGGTGGTGCGTCAGTGATTGTTTGGGGAGGCATATCCATGGAGGGACACACAGACCTCGACAGGCAACAAGTTGAACTTCAGACTATCCAGGAACTCAGTGATGCCCTGGAGGAGAGGTCCCAAAAACCATCAATGAAATTTCAGGAAAATGGACTACCCTGCTGCATCATGTCTTCTCTTAGAATTTCAGGGTCTCTTTGAATTTAGCCCTCTGTAATTTGCTATTTTTAATTTCCACGAAATGACATGGCATCATTTCGTTTTCCCCACTGAGATCTGGTGTATTTCTCTGTGTTACTGCTTATCCTAGTGAGCTAAACCGGTGCCCTTCTCCGTGTTCCTTTAATGTTTTTGAGCAGAGAATGTAGAATAAAGCACTGCGAGAATGTATGGTTAAAATGTGATTTGTAGCTAAAGTGCTTTTTGTGGTCAGTAAGACCAGAGAAGTGCTATAGAAATTCCAGTACATAACAACAACTTTAGGTACAGGCTAATGTATTACTTCAGATGAACTCAAAGTGCATAAGTCTGTGAAAAAACTCTCTAAATAAATGTTCTCAGGAGCTTTTATTAGTCCATCCATAAAAACAAACAGAGGCTTAGTACTGTTTGCATAATTGTGCTAGATCAAATAAGCATTCAGATAGTTAAGCTACACTCTCACTAAGTCAGATTTATTTTGTTTTCAGTTTCATAAAATCCCCTTTATATTATCTTCCAAACATCATATAAGCTCTAATGGCTTTATTCCCATATAAAATATACTGAAATGTAGATAAACTTGGTTTTGGAGAGCAATGGATAAAAAAGACATGAACAAGCAGTCAAAAAACTTCAGCGAAACTTAGAAAATGAACACAACCTGAGCCATGCTCTAGACGATGTTTTATCACAGTTGTCCTTATTCTAACATTTTTTGGAGCACACATACATATACACACAAAAACCTAATAACTGTGCTCCAGGGAATTGCTCAGAGAGCTTTTGTTCACGGCACAGAGTTGTCTTTCTGGTTGCTTTTGGTACGTCATTCAATCACTGCTGCTGACCTAGCCCTGTGAGAGACACTGAGACATTCACTGTGGTTATTATCTGTCATGTTGGTATGGAGATTTATTGTTCAGCCTACTCAACCATTTGCTCCCTCAAACATAAAGTTGTTAAGAAGAGAAGCAGCAAACACTGTCTGAGATGCCAAACATTGCAGAAATAGCTCAGGTGTGTGCACTTTAGGGAGGGTTCATATTCACATCTGTAATTTATAACAGGACAAAGAAAGTTTGATGTAATTCAAGCATGAATAAAGGCTGAATACTCCCTTTTATGGAAGTATTGGCTTTCAGTACACCGCAGGCTACTATACATTGTGTTTGTTAGATAAAACCGACAACATTCATTTTTTCTTAGATAAAACCGACAACATTCATTGGTTGTGGATTGGTTTCTGTCAACAGGAAAATAACAACACTATCAACTAAGGAGTTGTTAGTTACTGGGTTCTATTCCACACACTATACAGGGAGGTATGGTAAAAAGAATAAAAACTAAAAACAGTAATTTTTTTTATTGGCTTCCAAGAAGGCTCGGGGTGAAATGTGAGCTCAAAAAACAGAGGTGGGGTAGAGTGTGTTGGTGCAACAGTGACACCTGACTATTGCCAAAACAAACCCAGTTACACAATAAGTATAGACATGCAGCATCAATTTATGAAAATCATTTAAGACTGTTATACTGGTAAAATACATGTTTTCATTTATTGTATACTAAATATCTTTATAGCACCAGCTAAGACACAAAATAACAATTACAGAGGTGAAACAATTGTAGCGGAAAATCTTGGACACAATCATCCCATTTTATAGTTAATGTTTTTGGGAGACATTGAGGACTGTGTTGTCGGATTATAACTTGCCCTTCTTCTTCTTCTTCATCTCCATCTTGGTCTTTCTCTTGGAGTTGGAGGCAGTGATTAGCTGAGACTGAAGCTTCAGTGCTTCACGAGAGATGACGTTAGCTTCTTCCTCGTCAGTCTCATTCTCTGCAACAGAAGCTGTGAAGTAAGTAGAGATTTAGACAGTGTGCAGTCATTACGATTGTGTGTAAAAGGATACCAACTTACTGTCATGGAGGGGGTCATGTGCTTGATCCACAGGTGGTTTGGCTCTGGTGATGTACTCTGACAGTTTTCCTTCACTTCTTATGTAAAACTAATAAAGAAACATCAAGTCACAAATTAAGCTGATTTTTTTTTCTTTTTTTTAACACTAAAAATCTCAAATTCCATTTAAAAAAAAGAAAAAAAAAAGATCAAAGAAGATTTTGATACCTTTTGGATGAGGTACATTTGGTTTGTGTTCGTGTGTATGTGCTTTTGTACATGTGTGTCTGCATGTTTAACCCTTTCATGCATAGTGGTCACTACAGTGGACAGCTATTCAAAGGTTGTTTTCTTGTATTTGTGTCAGTGTTGATGGTATACTTGTACATAAACCACCACATTGGACACTGATCTGTCACTCCATATACATCAGTTGTCCACCCAAGTGGTTGTCCACCTAAGTGGACATGTAAAAAACTCCTTGAAAAGTACATGTTTAAAAAAAATTAAGTTCAAAAATCTTTTTTTCATGCCTAAAGATGAATAAAATACTTAAGAAAAAAATCCTGATTGAGGTTGTCATAATTCATGCATGAAAGGGGTGGTGAGCATATCAGCATTCTCAGGTTTGGCTTGTGCTTCGATGCAATGTTTCCTGCTGCAGAAAACAGATGTTATGTTGATGAAGATGATCTTAATTAATGTTGATAATAATTCAGTTCAGCCTAACAGCACCGGATCAGGTTTTATTGACCCAGCAAGATTTTTACTGGCCTGCTTAAAAAACAAAACAAAAATAAGCTTTTTTTATATTTAAAATATTATTACAATTTAAGTAATATAATTTGATACTTTATATTTGTTTAAATCTGCAAAATAATGTGGAAATAGTAATAACCTTGAAATAAGGTGTCGTACACCCCATGGCCCCTTTTAGACTCACCCCAGCTTGCTACAGGTATCACTGTGACAGAAAATGGGATGGCTATCATCAGCTTTCAGCAAGATGCCTAATTTAAACATCGTCTTAAAGTTAACAGATCATCTGCTTACATACATTTGTACTGTACTCTGCTTGCACTTGTTGATCAGATGGTTTGATGGTTTAATAAATGCTTATTAAAATTTAACCACCTTATCACATAATACCAACCACTTGTTTTATATTATCCTATATGATCCTTAACATAGCCCAAGTCTTAGCAGTGGTTACTAGGCTAATGCTTGTGTCTACAACATTAACTTGCAAAAACTAAGATGAACAGACTGATCTTTGCCACACTTCATATTCTCCTTTAGTAGAGGTACAAAGGACAGCCAAGTAAAGTTCAACTGCACCAGCCAGGCAAATAAGGCTGGACTGATTTCCAAATTATCAGCTCAGAGTTGCGTCAGTTACAAAGATCGTACCATTTAAAAATGGACCTGTGACCCATATAGTCAATGTCATGGTTGAATGTCAGGGAGACTGTTGCATGTTTCCTGTCATATGCTCTGTATCTCATGTTCTCAAACTGAGAAGGTGCTGTTGAGTGTTCAATCAAGAGCAAACACTTCAGGTACCTCTAATGGTTACCTTTCCATCCTGATAAGTAAAGCAAAGAAAGCACAGCAGCTTTCCACAGCTTACATTTATGTAAGCTGTGGAAAGCTCAAGCTCAGACAGAGTGTTTAAATCTCAAACTGTGACAGTCTAATTTTAGCGTACAAGTTGTCTGACAATGTTCCCAAACATTTTCCTGCTAATAGCTCTGATCGGGTGACTCTCAACTCCTCAAAGACACCTGTTCATAAGTGTTATACTATATACGTATAATGTTCTAACATTCTCTGTTAATAGAGACGCCATGTGCAATGTAATCAATGTATTGCCCATGCCTTTCCAACTCTGACTACTACATCTTTGCTACGACTACCTCTGCAAATGTCAACCATGTTTTCTATATCCCATCCAGACTCAGAACCTGTCGTTAAAATAGCCGTGTTGCTACAGAGGGCTTTGTCTCACCTTGTATTTTTCCAGCTCCTTCATTATACCAGCCACATCCTTCCCCTGAAGTTCTTTGTGCAGTGACAATAATTTCTTCTCACACTGGGCCATCAGCTCCAGAACAAAGTGATCAGAATCTGGATGCACTTCAGGAACTGTGTCCTCACTCTTGAAGAAGATGAGTGAACAAACATAAAAAGGAATTACACTTAAAAAACGTTGTGTTCGAGGGGAGAAAAATATTTTAATATTACGAATAAGTGATAAACTGGCTAGTTTAATATTATGACTGGTTGAAATCGTTAGTACCAGTGAGATGTGTTGAAGTTTGTCGGCCAGGTGCTCAACTCCAGCTCGGGCAGTGCTAAGAGTCTTCAAGAGCCAATCCAGTTGCTCTTTGGCTGCATCACACTTCTGCTGCTGAGTCTGCAGGTGCTGCTCACACTCCTGCAGGGCCTGCTGGTCACTAATGAAACAACAGAGAAAGACCAGAAAATTTATTAAAGTTTATTAAAAATTTATTTCTATGTGCCTCAGTTGCCCTAAATTAACAGTATTTGTAATAACCAAAATCATATTTTATGCTTGAGTTTTTGTTGTTATCCATGAATATTCAATTTCATTGTTTTAAAAAATCCGAAAAAATTAGTAAAGCACATTATTATTTTTGATTAAGATGTCAAATTACTGTTATTTACTTGCATTTCTGGACATAAAAATGACTTTAAGAAGTTGGTTTTTATGTCCGGTGTGCCGGCTCAAACCTTTGTATAAGTTCCACAGAATAAGTTATAAATTCTATTTATCTGACTAAATATAATTTTTAGTTTTAAAGAAGTTCTTGACAGATTTCTAAAATATTTGTGTTTTCTTGTTTTTATCACAAGAATAATAATATATTTCAACCATACTCAAGCATATGTCTATACTTCACCTGGAGCGTTCAGCTTGTCTAGAATATTTCATCTCCTTAAACTGTTGGCTCAGAAGCTCCTTCTGTTCCTTCAGCTGCAGTAGGACTTTCTCATTCTCCTCCTTCAGTTTCACCAGATGCTGGTGTGTCTCCTTCTGAGAGTTAAAGCACTCCAGTATTTCCTACACAAACACAGAATGGATGAAAAAAAGAATAATAGCAACTACACTGTGTGTACCAGAACAAGTGGAAACATTTATACCTGTATGTCTGTGAAACGTGTGGTCTCGTTGATGCGCCTGAAGGCCTCCTCAAAAGTAGAATTTTTTTTCAAATCTTCTTCTGCCGTCCCGTAGATGATGTGCTGGGCCTCACCGCTTGGTTTTTCTGGCTGAGTTATCTGAACCTGCAGGTATTAATCATTCCAAATGTAAATGACTCTTCTTCCCTTATTATTATTTTACCAAAGAATAGGGAGGCCTTCATTGTGGTTTAGGTTTAGGCTGCTCTGTTTTAGCTTTCTTTCCTTGCAAACATCTCCAGTTATTTGCATCCATACATTTAATACACTACTGATATAGCTATATGGCTATACATTTCTTGGTAAGTAAAATTTAATACATTTTTATCATTCTCTGTCTTCAATTTGTCTAAAGTCTGAGCCAGTTAACGACACATTCTCAAGCTGTAAATACGATATGTGTCACCGCATGTCTCTCACCCTTTTATCAACTTTTTCAGCCTGGGCCTTGGATTCCTTAACCTTTTTCCTGTAACTTGCTATTATACATGCCCTCTCCTTACAGTCCTTGTAAAGCAGCTCCTCATGCTTCTGTAACTCATCCTGCAAAGAACAAGAAGAATGATGAGTTATGGGAAACAAGTGAACTGAAACACTTGTTTCAGTTCACTTAAACTGAAGAGAGACAGTGAAACAAACAGAATGTTAGTATGACAGAATCGTATTATTACCTATAATATAGACCAGAAGGAGGTGTCTGAGATAAGTGTGGACAGACATGTTATCCTCAATCATTTCATTTGATCTTCACAAGATAAGATAAGGTAACAAGGCTTATGTATTAGTGTTTCCAAGTTATACCTCTTGATTTATGATTCCAGCAAATCATCTGACTTATGAGAGCAATAGGGAGTCCACTCTAATTCTTACACTGTATCTGGAAACATGTATGCTCTTAACTCATCGCACAGGAGCTTATAGGTCACCTTAGTAGCTTCTTTGGAGAGCTGTTGGTCATTATTCATGATCTGCAGCCTATTCATCTCCTCTCTTTGCTTCAGGATTTCTGCTTCCAGACAGTCCAACTGGCCCTTGTAAGTCAGACTCTCCTCCTGAAGTGGTGAAGATGGAAAAGTGAGTGAACATGAAATAAAGACAGAACCAGAAATAAGGTCGTCCATGTGAGAGAAATGAAAGGAGCATTTGGATTACCTGACTGTGATTCAGAAATTAAAACCAAATCAAGACAAAATGTGCACTAATACAACATTAAAAAAAGAAAAAAGAAAATTTTAATGATATACTCCTTACGATTTTCAATAGTCATATCCCATTTTTGCTGTTAAATTGGATTAAATTAGGAACTTAGCGATTTACATCCTTTAATTACCTTTCTACTTTGTAGTTTTTGATAGGGTTTTTTCAGCAGGTTTAAGAATTCCTGACCTGGATTCAAAATCCACCTGTGTATGTAACAGTGTGTTTGTTTGCGCTATAAACAGACAGATCACTTGCTCTATTTCTGTCAAAGGGGCTTTTGAATGTGTGCCAGCAGTTATATATACCGTACTTGCTCTTACAGTAGTAACAATGCTCTAATTAAACCACACAAAAACAAATGGAAAAGAAACTATAAATGTAAAGAAATTTGACTGTCGGTTGGGAAACAGGAATCAAGAACTAGTACGTCAATTGAAGAATAAACAGGGACAAGAAGTAAAGTGTCAAACAGAGTCCCATATAACAGTCAAGCAACCACAGACTACAGAGAAGATGTACTATTTGCTGCAAAACTGCCAAACAGAAATGAATAATAGACCGTGTACAAAGCACTGCTCGTTTTCAAGTGCTTTCACTTGCATGCAGGCATCTGCTAATGCATAATGGAGAGTTAACAGCAAGTGTGAATAGCAAAATAATCACTACAAATTTATTAATGTTTCAAAAATATCTGAGACAAACCATTATAGGAGAATTAACAAATTCTCTAGCAAAAATCACATCAAATGAAGATAAGTTTAAGCGTAACAAAACATTTTCTCGCATGCTGGAAATACCTGGAAGTGATTTTTTAATTTCAGATAGGTAATCATGATGTTCTTCGCTTCCATGCATTTAAACTGGGTTTTCTCCAGATCATTCTCCAGAGCCCGCAGGTTCTGAACATAAACACAAATCATTGGTCATCGTGATCTATGATCTGTCATTTTGCACATGTCTGCAAATAAGCACAACAAACAACAAAAAGTAATCCTAAGAAAATTTTGGGGGTCAGAGAGGTAATTACCATGGCATCATCCTTTTTTTCCCAAGTGCGAGCATCAGAGGATACTTTACCACTGCTGCTCTCTGATTTCAGCCTCAGGTACTCCATCTTCAGCTCATGGAGGTGGCGCTGGTAGATCTCATTGGTGTGTTTTAGGGCATTGATACGCTTCCTCTTGAACAGCACTCCTTCATTTAGTATTTCATTGACCTCCTGAAAAACATACAGTTGTTTGTGAGGAATGCAGTACAGTCAGTAAAACACACAAAAATATCAAATTACTTTAACCTAATTCTACTAAAGGTGGTTCTACAAGCTACTGAATCATCGGGTGTACTTAGTTTGTAGAAATCAATAGAGTGCTGTGAAAACTTTCTTCTATTTAATATAAAATGGGAATTCCCATCTTATTACACTTATTTTTTCATGATGTGTACACTGACTTCGTCTCACCTTCACTGTGCTGTTGCAGAAGGCCTTCCCCTCCATATGTCTGTTTTGAAAGGCCACTTTGATTATATGTTCATCGCGCTAAGAGGAAAGACATGACAATGATTGAGACGCATTTGATCTGGATGACTCCATGTGGGGACTGCAAAGCATTTTTTATCTCTTGTCTCCGTGTCTTTTATTTTGCACTTCAGGGCACTTTTTTCTAATTTAACGCAGTAGAAATGAATTTTTTTAAAATTTTTTTGAAGTGCAGATTAACCTGTATTTTGCTGCCAAATCTGTGCCCAGCTGCAAGTCACCACTAGCTATACAGACATGACATAAATTACCTCAAAGAAAAGCAAATGAAGCAAAAATAAACACTCAGAAACCAATTATAATTAGTTGTGGTATGTGTGAGTTATCTAATTTTCCTAATGTCAGGTGTTGCTCAAAAGAGATGTACCACTCCATGGACGCATCCCTGTTGAAAGCCAAAGCTGAATACCTGACGGAATAGCAGATGAATAATAGTTACCAACACTTTTAATAGTCACTGGGATGGAAAAATGATTTTAAGACTACGAGAGCATAAGAATAAACGCCAGCGTCTTTTTATCCTTATTGTCCTTATTTCAGGAAAGTCGCATTAATTGGGAATTGAGAGACAGATACCCTCTCTACTTTTAAGTCGAGAGGACATTGATAAACTTGATAAAGTTTATAGTTAGGTCTGGATTAGGTGACCCTGAACCCTCCCTCAGTTACCCTGCAATAGGCTTAGAGTATTTGTTCTTTACTTACCTCCCCTCACAATCAAGTGGCTGTGGCAGAACCACAACCCCTCCTTTAGCCTGGTTCTGCTGGAAGTTTCTTCCTGTTAAAAGGAGGGTTTTCCTTGCTATTGTCACCAAGCACTTGCTCTGTAAGGAGTCGTTTGCTTGTTGGGGGCTTGTCTATATTATTTTAGGGTCGTTAGTTTGCAATATAAAGTGCCTTGAGGCGACTTTTTTCGTGATGTGGAGCTATATAAATAAAACTAAATTGAAATTAAATGTGCCCATCCTTGATCACTAACCTTTATTATTTCAGTAAGTTGGATTTATCCAAATTTGAGACTACTTCCCCACAATTAAAAACATGTTCCATGTTTAGTTTGTTGTGATCTGGTCACCTTACTTACAGCCTTAGTTTCTGCCAGCTGTTTACGCAGATTCTTGTTCTCCTGCCTCAGCTGACGGATGAACTCTTTTTTCTTCCTGGTGGTGGCCTCAGTCCTCTCATAACATGCGGTTCTTTCGTCCTCTAGTGGATAAATATAATAATGCATGGAAATAGGCGACCCATAACTTTAGACTTAATTATTTTATTTTATTCGACTTAATTATATGAATTATAAGCCAGTTGGAATTAATCTAACCGCTAAATATGGCAGTTAGCTGGCTGATTCCAGCGAATCCATGCCCACTAGCATGAAATTCAATCAAGACACCCACTGCATTTCAAACAAACATACCAAGAAGTTGGATTTTACGCTGAAACTCCGCTTTCTGATCAGACATGCTGCCACTGACCGCCATTTTTGTGCTATATTGTGAATGAGCACAGATTGAGCAAAGAAATGATCCCGTAGTTCGTTTTAGCGTGAGCTAACCGCAAAATTCCGGTATGTGTTACGTGCAAACGTTGCCTAGCAACATGTGCATTTATTACGGGACTGAAAGTTGGGGATCTTTAGAGCATTCTTGTCTTCTTCTTCTTCTTTTTTTAAACTGTATTTTCTGTCTAGTAGAATTATTATGCTCTCACAGGAATTCTAATTAAAATCTAATTATATGGGCTGCTGTACCTCAGAATGAACGATTCCATTTAACGGCTCGACGGCCGTCGTAGAGACGGTTCTCAACTTGTTCCCTATAGATCCGCGTTATAGTGTAGTAGTTTTTACCGAGATAAAAAATATTTATAAAAATAAATTATTTTGTATATGCTATTTCCATCCATCTATTCGCTTCCGCTTATCCTTTGCAGGGTCGCGGGTGGCGCTGGAGCCTATCCCAGCTGTCATAGGGCGAGAGGCGGGGTACACCCTGGACAGGTCGCCAGTCTGTCGCAGTATATGCTATTTCATTTTATGTAAATATTACTGTTATTTGCCAACATTATCAAGCAACATCACACAGTAATGGACAGCTGGACTGAGTAAATCAATCATAATGATAATCCACGTTTGTTTTTTGTTTTTTTAAAACCCAACAAAACACTAAATACAAAAAAGGAAGATGGCAAAAACCAACATTTATTAGTTGAATACAAAAAGAAAGACAATGTAAACCTTTTATAAAGTCAAAATTCACACAGTATGAACATGTTTCATTTGATGTGTATGACACAAAAAAAGAATAAAAACAAAGCTATTAAAATATTGAGTCTATATCCAGGTTAAACCACTTGGGTCATTTGCAATCTCTTAAGGCTTTGGTTATCATACTAAGATTTTAATCACTTGCAGTTAAGCAATTTTGCTTTGGTGAGTTAATTTTAAACAGTGCAATATGCTTAGTTAAACTAATAAAGCACAACTTTACTCAATCTGCCATAAACTGGACCCTTTGAAGCTTCCATATAGACATAAAATCAATAAAATAATTCCAAAATATACAATGAAACAGAAAGCAATAGCTCTTAAGGCAACAGGGCTTATCATCTGCAACTCCAGCTCCCATATTCCTTCTGTAATAAATCTCAACCTGTGCATGCAGGTAAAGGGAGATAATTAGGAGTTTGTCACAAAATACAAAACAAAGAGTAATATCATAAAAACAATATAAATGAATCCGATTTGACAGTTAGATACAAATACACTGTTTATGTACAAATGAAATGGCACTGTAATTTCTCCTTTTGTTCTTTTAACTTGAAACACACACACACACACAGAATAATATACCCAAGAATACAAACTGAGGCTTAGTCCATTGATTTATAGTCTTCATTAGACTTCTTGAGGAGTGTGAGCAGGTCCTGTGACATAAAATACGGCCTCTCCTGTGATCCATCATTGCGCTCCAGGTCCTCCACTGTGACATGGACAAGAGAGAGTTAAGGAACAATTTTCTCACACACACCAACATAGATCTGTAATCTATCTTTCTTGTTTTTATGCGTCATCTATCTGCCATCAGTTTTATCATACAGCCCCCTAAGATGTACTTAAGTAAATCGCTTTGAGTATTATGTAACCCAGAGGGTAGACCCTTTAAATACTCCTAAAAAAACCGGAATGACATGACTAAAAGGAAAAAAGGGGAAAAGGCACATTTAGGTTACAATGTATTGTTTATTTTGAATTGCTTTTCTCATTCTTTTCTTCATGTACCTCATCATGTATCTCTTAGTTCAAACTGTTCACAAGTAACTTCCACACAAAATTCAATAGCATGTGATTAAGGGTCACAATGTATACACGATGCCACTTCTTTTAAGGGCTCACAAGCTATAAATGGGAAACAATTGTGAAGAAAATGCTCTTAAAAACAAAGAGAGATATATTCTGATTTAAGTATCTAAAGCCCAACTGTAGATTTATTCAAGTGATACTTATTTTAAGAAGGAGGAAGAAGAGGAATTTATACATACTGATTTTGGCATGTCAAATTTGTTGTTGTGTGCTTTAAAGGTGAAATCATTGCCAGGGATTTATTTCACATGAAAACTCACCTGCTTCGAAACACCAACCAAACTTGAAATTCAGAACTACTACGATTAAAATACAATCACCTTTAATCAAGATTGACACGCAGTAACTACGGAATGTCATCAGAAAATTTGGTGGAAAAACGACTTAGATCTTTCACAAAGTGACAAGAAAAAGGTACAAAAGCATCCAAAGACTTAAGATGTTAGCATTCAGAAGGTCATGTCAGTACCATGCAGTGCTTGAAGAGAGAGAGAGAGAGAGATTTAAGGGGAGGGACAGAGCAAGGCAGGAGGCATCAGTAAACAAACTGGGGGGTTCGTAGAGTCTGAGAGGTCATGATGGCTTCATCATGGCGACACAATCACAGCACTTACGTCAGTCCGAAATACCAAGGCAAGTAGGTGGAAATACAATATATGGAACCCTTCTCTGCAAGGATCTCCACTTGACTGAAGCCAAAAAATACATAACAGATGTACACTACTGTATATGTACAAGTTCCATAGGGGGAAAAAATCCAATATTCATACAGTATATCAAATATGTCTGTTAACATTTTGGCGTCAGCTGGTATTATTGTAAACAGTGAAAGAGATTCACCTTTGATTGAGATGTGTTTGTTCTGACTGTAAACACGGTACTTAAGTGTATCTGTAGTGCATTTGTTAACAGCATTAAGACAACAAATATTAGTGACAGTAATCAGGCACAGGTTCAGCACTCACGATGTTCAACAGATCTTCACGATATAAAAACCAACACTGTTCTAAAACCAACACAAGAGAGCGTTTTTTTTTTTTCAAGCTACAGAGATGCACTGGGCTTTTGACCTGCTTCAAACCTTCAACCCTCTCCAGGTGGACATCCCTCCTATACTCACATAGCAAGGCAATCTGAAACTTTAGCTTGTTGTATGGCGTACATTTAACAGGTCCATATCACAAAGGTGTAGTTACACATTCTTTCATTCTTTATGCTCTATGAGATTTTCTGAGCCTCTACTCCTGTGGTCCAGATGATGTTTTTTCTTCCTTAATCTCCTCTTTTTCCTCCTTCTTTTCACCAGTCTCCTCTTTCTCTGCCTCCACAGGTGCAGTTGGCACCTCCTCCACCTTTTCCTCCGTTTTCAATTCCTGCTTTTCTGACATCGCTTTCACTTCTGGTTCTTCTTTCCTTTCAGTCTCATCTTCCAGACTGATCTTTTGTTCCTCCGTCTTCTCCTCTTTTGGCTCTTCACCATCCATCTTTGACTGCAAAGCTTGCTCCTCCTCATTTTCCCCCTTCAGCTCTGTCTGTTCTTTCAGCTGTATTTCTCCATCCTGCTGCTGAAGAGGTGTTTCCTCCTCCACTTTAACTTCGTCCACTTGTTTCGCAGCATCCGCCTGCTCAACACCATTGCGATCCTCCTCCACTGGCTTTGATTTGGAGAGGATATCATGCAGCTCAGGGGACATGAAGTAAGGCCTCTCAGAAGAGCCATCATTTCTTTCCAAGTCCTCACCTTATAAGCGCATGGGTATGTTGTGTTTTTGAATGGGTTAATGGAAAATTAAGGGAAAAATGAAAAGGTGAAAGAAAGGAAACATGTAGGGTTTAAAGTAAAGTGAAATTAATGGGAAAAATGAGACAAAGAGAAGAAAGGTCAGAAACTTGTCCGGAAGAAGACGAAAGCAGCGGCTCACATTTAGACAACTGTTTGTAAAAAAGGAAGAGAGAAAATGTGGATATTTGGCAAAAATTACTCACAGAAGCAGAGGAAAAGTGTGTCCACACACATAGCATACACACTGAAGAAGCCATGGGCGATGAGGTAGGATCCCACTACCACTGTCTAAGAGGAGAAAGTCACACGTGTAAATGGCCACAGACAAACTGAAGACTAACACCAAACCTTATTGGTATAATTGTGCCTACCAGTATCGGGACCCAATAGTAGTTGAGAGATGGAGCAGCCTGCTCTACAGCTTTGATTCTTCCGGAGAAGAAGAAGAAAGAGAAAATCCCTATGCAGGAAAAAAGTGAATTAGTAGATCTACACTAGAAAGGCAGACATATCTCTCTCCAGTGTTTGGATCTAAAAATAAAATAAAATAAAAAAAACCTCTCTTACCAACAATGCCAACAATAAGGAGCTTCCCAAGGAACAGCAGGAAGTCGGTCACTTTATCTAAAACAGCCACCCTGTCCAGAATATGAGAGTGTGTTGGATTAAAACACGCTAAGAATAGCAAATAGTGAATAAAATAAATAATAATGGTGTCTATATAATGAAATGTTACCGAATAATGTTTCTCATGAGAAGGAAAAAGGCATCTCGAGCTGCGGTGCAGAAGTTTTTTCCATAGACTGCAATCTAGAGGAAAAGAATTAAAAAAGACGATTGTGAAGCGCTTTAACGGTTGAGACAGTCTGTCAGGCAGCTGTGTCCAGTTACAGGAACTCACCATGATGTACGCATTTCTGTTCAGGAACTTGATACATTTCTCCAGACACCAGAAGCAGCACTTCAAGCAGCTTAGCAGAAACTTAGCAAATTTGTTTTGAGCACCTTAGAAGCAAGAACAGTGTATGATAACATAAGAATCAAGTACTTTGGTACGATAGAAACCACAGAATAATCTGATAACAGCCTGCAGTCAGCTTGCACTTCGCATGTATATTTAACAATCTGTATCAGCAATGTAAAGCATATAAACACAGACTTTGATTTTAAGACAATAAACAGAGACCAAAAGGCAAATTCAATATGTAATATCTTACCTTTTAACTTGTGATCTAGATACTCCAGAAGGACCCTGATAACTTGGACTAAAGACAGGATGAGAGAGCCAAATGCCAGAGAGCCTGTGTGGTACCTAATCAGCACAAGGAAACAGAGGCTAGTTGTGAGCATCAGTCATTCTATCATAGGGTAACAAAAGTGTAAGCATTTTGGAGAAAACAACTTCATGCCAGCTTTGTAGATTTCTTACTGTGTAAACCTTTCAAGTTGCGCTAAAACAATTCTACAAATACAAAAACTGTTATTATTAACAATGTACTTTCTAACCTTAGGGCCCTTCCAAGAGAGGAGAAGATGGGGTAGGCAGGAATATCCTCAGGCTTCTTGAAGGCCCAGTAATATGATGCAAATGCACCCGACAGAGTGACTTGGCCCAAGGCCGTCACAAAGTTTGCACACCAAAAGAAAAGGAACACGTTGTAGAACTGAAAGAGGATGAGGTATTTATGGTAGAGTGTCTCACCACCATAGAAGGCAAACAGGCACTCTGCATCTGGACACAGATGTGATGCATTGGAGGAGTTGAATGTCTTTGAACAAGAGAAAGAGAGAGAAGGTGCGTATTGTTAGACATCTTTCATTCTGTGATCGATGATGCTGTCCAGGTAAATAGGTGCTTCTTTACAAACAAAAACTTGAAACCTTGCTACCTAAAATATCTTTAGCAGGCCAATTTAACAGAACAGTGACATTTAGAAGCATACCTTGGGGTCACAGGTCTCTCGTGAGAATGGGCATTCAGAGGTGTTGAAAACTTTGTACACCTGCTCATTAGAGGTGGATAAGAAGCTGTTCAGACATGTCAAGGAGAAGAATGCAAAGTACATCCTTGCTTAAAAGCCATGCTATACCTGCTACGGTGATGAAAGGAGACAATTAGGTTTGGATTATCTTTGATTATCATAGACAACTGAAAGGATACACAGCAGTAATGGCCCAGTAAGCGATCACCACAGCCAGAAGGGCAAAGGTCAGCAGTGGGTAGAACAGTGATGACATTACGTGGCCAACAGCTCTGACAAAGAAAATGGCATGCATTTTTTTTTTAAACAGACATCATGTCAAAATTCACACAAAATGTATTACATGTGTCCAACACATTTTTTTAATACATTCATTCTAAGAGTGTAATACTGTATAGCAGGAGGGGTAATGCTGATTTACAATGATGTTTTATTGTTAAGGAAACAAATGCAGTCAATCTTTTACAGGGTTCGTACGGGTGCTTGAAATCCTTGAAAATGCTTGAATTTTAATATTGTCTTTCAAGGTTTGAAAAAACAGTCGGTGATGAGTGCACTAACATGCCTGGAGATTGCCATTTTAATGAGTGCTTGATGGAAACGACAATGGCGGAGTTTGTGCTCTCGAGTCACATGATAGGTGAGTCCTAGTAAATAATTTTTGAGAATGTGTACATAACATGTGCAAATTTTTAAAACTATTATTATTATTTTGCTAGCTATCAAACTT
The DNA here is from genome assembly GCA_015106755.1 of Etia nguti. NCBI lineage: Eukaryota > Metazoa > Chordata > Actinopteri > Cichliformes > Cichlidae > Etia > Etia nguti. The sequence goes on along the minus strand of VUQG01044031.1, from coordinate 25,274 downwards.
GCTGGAGAAATGATTGAAATGCACTGAGTGTGATGCAGTATGGCAGCGCTATTGTAGTAGTTAGTTATGGCATGGTGATTTATGGAATATGCTGTGAATTTAGCTAACATTACTTAGCAGTAGCAGTAATGTGAGTTACTTCACTCGAGTAAAAGCTTTAAACGTTAGTCTGACACTTAACTAGCCAACTTAAGGCTTAAGGAAATAATGGTAATAAGAGGGACTGATCCGTATGGGCACAAATAATAGCCACTTTTTTTGTGCTACCGAAGTTCCCTTTGCTTTCATTCAAAATCTGTTTATTTTTATAAATTATAAATGGCTTCAAGCACACATTGAGGCCTGTGCGCCACTATCAGCCACTGAGACAATAGACAAATTAAGTGTTTTAATATATGAATATTTCATACTTTAAGGGAGATGAACAATACATTATAATTGTACCTAATATTATCACAGATGATAGACTATATAAATAGATTTTAGTTTAGATGTCTACCTAAACTGCTGTTTAGGTAGACATTTGCAAATCTTAATTTTTAGGAGAAATGTGTTTTTTGAGTTTGTACACTATATGCATATTGCACCATTTCCTTTTTCAGTATTTGTCTGTGGTGCATTTTTCTATGTTTTAACAAAAGGGGAACAAAGGGCATTTAAGTCAACCTAAAATGACTTGTTTTAATTTTTACATGGCCTTACTGAGGTGATGCTAAGTGAAACATGCATTCCTTTTTTTTGGTAATGTGCTGGAAAAGCTTGAAAATGGACCTTGAAAGTGCTTAAAAAGTGCTTGAATTTGACCCTGAAAAATGCGTATGAACCCTGCTTTTAGCGCCAGCTATAATTACAGCATTTGCATATTATTGCCTAACACTTGCTGGGACAGAAATACTACATGCACATCTTATGTACATGGAATAGTCCGCTGAGCTACATCTGGTCTTTGGGGAGTCATAAAGGAAATATCTGATTCGTAAGCAGTGACGTGCTCTGCTACTTTCACCCACTGGTGGTTAATTTTGTCTCTGTTTTGTCTCAGCTGTTTAACACTAGACAGGCATACTCTAATGTAACAGCTGGCATTTAAACTCATTAAACTCCATCTGATTTCTAGTCATGCCTGGCTAGAGATGAGGTGTGCAACTGAACAAAAACATTAAAGCTGCACACTGTAAGATCAAAACACCGAGGGGATAATTGTCATCTGAATCCATTATACTGCATTGTTGTCTGATCTACTGCTAACTTTTAAAATACATGAGCAGATCTGGTTACTTTTCAATTTTAACCTGGAGAACAGAACAGGGAGATCCTGGTGTAAGTCTGGTGTAAATCACATTTCACACTGACCTGCTGGCCTCTTTGATGAGGGCAATGGCAATCAGGATTCTCTTCCTGAGGAAGATGAGTAGCAGAATGATGATGAACTCCACAATCGCCAGGATAATCACTGCAAACAGAACACAACAGATTAATGGGATTTGTCAATTCTTCATCCACAGACATACTAAAGAATCAAAGTGCGTCTGTGCTTACTGAAAGCCAGCCAGGTCTGCCTGATCTGCAGGTAGACAGAGAAGTCTGTCTGCAGGCCCAGGTCACGGATGGTGACATCAGCACCAGGCTCACCCTTCAAGCTGGCAAACTCCATGTAACAGTGGAAAATGCCTAAAAATGGACAAGTTAATTGGCTGACCTTCATTTCAGTCAGAACAATCTTTAACTTTGTCAGAAGCTAAGGACTTACCATAGCCAATGACTAGGATAACCAAAATAATCATGATCCAGACCATGATGCCAGCCAAGAATCGCAGCAGGACAATGAAAATCAAGCTGACGACCATGGCTATCACCAGACCGCTGGAGAGGTTGGACACATACTATGTTTAATGACTTGGTGATGGAGGCTTTCTCTCTATATATTCTGGTTTATATCCTAATTTATAAGTTACCTAGTTCTTTGATTGAACATTTAATCTATTACGGTGATAGCAGAGAGTAGACAGACTTACAGTAATATCCAATGCCAAGAATGAGTGTAGTCCTCAAAGATTCTCATGGCGACCTGACGAGCTTCCACAGCTATATTTGACTTCCTGTCACAAAATGAAATGAGCCTAAAAACATGGCCATATATAATGCTTAAAACATTGAACTGTTATATTAGAAAATATTGTGTTTATTAGAGAAAGGATGCTTTTAAAAGCACCCCATGTTGTATAGAGCCCTAAAAGTCACAAAATATAAGAAAAGGTTACTCAAAAAGTCAAAAATAGTCATGTAAACAAACTGATCTTCTTCTGCTGCTTTTTCTTTCAGCTGCTCCCTTTACAGGTCACCCCAGTGGATCTGCCTCCCTATCTCTTCTGTCACACCAAGCCTCCTCATATCCTCCTTCATTACCTCCATTAACCTTGTTTGGGGCCTCTTCCTCTTTTCCTTCAGCCTAGCAGCTCTATATTTGACATCCTTTGCCCAATTTATCCACTATGTCTCCTCTGCCCACTGATCAATTACTGAAATATATCTCTTTATAAGCTCTCTGCTATTTTAACGCATTTTCAGAAACATTTTGTCTTTTCAGTTTACCATCATTCTGCAGCTGTGTGTAAAAACTTACTAAAACAATGAAGAGGACCGCTTTGCAAGCTAAACACAGCCAAACACTAACTTCATTTAGTAGCGTTAACCTGACATGATATGACTTCAGAGTTGACTACCCATGGGTTAAAAAGGTTTAAGAGACACACAGCTTCCTCTAAAGGTTGACTGACCTTCATCAAGGCTACAAGGGTATTTGGGGTTTTTGTTCAGTTATTTCTTGTTATATTTCACAGGACTTTGCTTTATTTTGTTCGAGGGAATTCCTTGTGTTGCTTTTGTGCATGCAGTTGTTTTGGACCTTTCTCCTGGCTATTGTCTGTACTGTTTGCTATGCTGATGAGTCACTACCGTATGATCTCATGCTAGGTCAATTATGATCTGGATTTTGGATTTTACACCACTTCCAGTGTTCCAGTGTTGTTTGTGCTACAGTTTTAACGTCTGAATATTCAACATTTAAAGTTAGCTGTCCAATAACCTTTTGTTAGCTTTAGACATCTATACTGAGGAACTAATAGACTAAGATTAAGAAAACAAGCATAGCTGTCACCAGACAAAATAATTAAGTTATACATTTATATGAAAACATATCTGACATAAACAAATAACATTAAGTTGCTCTACACTTCTCACAATAGAATATGCCATGTAAAATTTAGTATTGGAGCTTGAAGCTATCCAGGTGTCTGCTGCAAGAAAATAACAGGAAGCATTACTCATCATCTTCATAAATAACATACAAGGAGCACTGAAAACTTCTCTGCAGTGAGAGTTAGAAGGAAAACAGTAACACAAAGATCTTCAGAGGTCTGAGAGCAGAACCAAAGCACACAGAGGCTTCAGCCAGATTTGATATGCCTCATGTCTAGCATGATAAGTGACAAGGTCATTGAAAACAAGCACTCATTCACTTAACAGCAGTTGGACAGGGCTGAAAGAGTCTTATGCGTACAGCTTAAGGCCAACAGATATTGAATTAATAAATTAATCATCAAACTAGCTACCAAGTATTTTCTGATAGCTAATCAAATATTCAATTTAATGAACAAAGAAGTGATTTTCCAACACAAATATGAAAAAAGTTTGATTTGGTCAAACTCATTTATAATTTATGGGTTTAGGACAACATAAAATAGCAACATGCTGCACATACATGTTCCTATACAATGAAAAACACTCACTTTGATGCCTCCAGCACATCACTGGCATTGACAATGCCACTATTTCCATCATCGAAAGTCGTCTCGTTGCCCACCACCACAACACCACCTTTTAATGTTGCCAAAGCAGGAAGGCACCGGCGCGTGACTGTGGAGGGAGGGGTTTTATTAGTTTCACTTTCCTGCAGAAACAAAAGTCCTTTAAAACAGTTTAACACAGAGAATCTCACTTACAGGCTTTACTGGGCATCAGCATAGCAGGACACAAGCCATCTCTAAGGATCTCTGGCGGACTCTAAATAATGGAAAACAGTCCATTTACTTCACATTTAGTAGAACAACTTGAAACATGTGTACAATATGAATAATCTAATTATTTGAATGCTTACCAGTCCAGTGAAGTCCACGCCTTGCTTGCAGTATTTTCTGTAGTATTCCTGGTCATCCTTATTCCCTACCTTGGCTTTTATCAATGTAAGATGCCTGTTAGGACAGCTTTCCACGCATAACTGGACACATGTAACAACAAACACATTAACATTTAACTGAGTAACATGAACATTTTAGAGTAGACTGAAAACAACTTAAAATAAAGTGGGTACTGCTTTTGACCTGTGTGGTGGGACACTGAAACTCCAGCAGCACCAGAGGGCTGGCACATTTCAGAATGTTGAAGTAGAACAGAAGTGGTTTCTTCCTGTTGTGTCACAGTGAAATGACAATGTTATTAGGCCTTCATAGACAATAAGGATGCAGTCATTGTAATCTAACTCTATGGTTTCTGAAGTCTTGATTTGAAGTCCTATTTTATCCATTGCCTTTTAGGGAACTTTGATTCTTGTGCAACTGTGATCACCATCTTTTGCGGTTTTGTTTTGTTTCCTGGTCACCTGTTGGATTTCGCTATTGATTAGTGTATCTACAAAAGAATGTCTAATTTTTTCCTCTGTGCCAAAGGAAAAACCTCATCACAATGTTGCTAAGAATAATGTTGATTTTTTTTACATATATATTTTGTTTTTGCCCTTTTTCAACTTTTATTTGATAGACACAGTGAAGAGAGGACAGGAAAGCAGGGGCAGAGAGAGTGGGGAAGACATGCGGCAAAGAGTCGCGGGTCGGACTCGAACCCGGGCCGGCCAGCCGGCCGCTCAACGCACTGAGCTAAACCGGCGTCTGCTAAGAATAATGTTTTAAGAATAACATTATCAAATTGGATGTCAATGGTGTGCAAACTTTTTCCCTTTTTTCATCTGACAGCTAAAAAAATGTACTGTGTGTATAATTGTTGTTTTTTAAGTCAATATGTTTGTATTGAAAAGTAACGAAAAGTGACTGTCTGAATAAGAGGGTAGAATGCTGTGTTATTAACTAATACTAGTGAGTTTGGGTGGCAAACTGCACTCATAGACTCTATGGGTGCATTGCACAGTTGTAGAAAGCTGCTTATTATTACAGCCCTGTAACATTAAGTACATCATATTTGACACATGATTAACATGTTTTTTTTCCTTGTAAAACTTAACGTATACAATCAGACACAGGCAGTGCTACTGTGAACAGTAAACTGCACAAAAATGCCGCATTTAGTAAAAATAATACAACTTTTCAACTCCCAACCGGTCGTAGCAGATGGCTGACCCCTGCGCCTGGTTCTGCTGGAGGTTTTTTCCTGTTAAATGGGAGTTTTTCCTTCCCACTGTCGCCAAAGCGCTTGCTCATAGGGGATCATCTGATTGTTGGGATTTTCTCTGTTTTGTCTGTATTATTGTAGGGAGTTTAACTTACAATATAAAGTGCCTTGAGGCAACTGTTGTTGTGATTTAGTGCTATATAAATACAACTGAATTGAATTAGACTGAACTGAATATGCAAATATATTTTTTAACTTGTCAGAAAATTCAATAAACTCTCCACATAGAATTAGAATAGCAAATTTGAAATTTCTTGCAAGTATTTCATGATTCAGGCTGAGTAACATGCAAATAAAATACCAGTATTTCCTCCAAACAAATCCTTGGGTGTGCTGTTAGTAAAAAAGGCCATATTACTTGTAAAATAACTGCATTTGCTGCCTGCTACAGTGGCCTGTGTTGATCAAAGTGGCCACACCAGTAACTTTGAACATTTATTAAACTGATATAACCACATGAGATTAAAGCAATTATTTTTATTGTTGTTATTATAGTATTATCTTGCTTAAGATCATCTGATTATAGAAGGTTTCTAAGAACACAAATACTCTATTACACTGTAACTTACTCCAGAGGTGTCCCAGCTTGTCCGCAGAACTGACCTCTGCTGTCTGTGGGATAAATCACTTTCCTGGGGTCCCCCTGAGACCAGGCTGCAAAGAGAACAACAGAAAGTAAAGAAATAAAATACCATCTTAAATTCCTCATGAGCACATAAAAAAAACACTCCTTTTATTTTATGCTTCAATAAAAAATGTTCTAATACATTTAGAAATTCAGATATATGAAAAATTTTGAATCAAAGTCTGAGTCTGAGCTTAAAAAAGCTCCAGGTCTTAAATTAGACAACGGTCTCATGATGGAGTCAAAAAGAAAGAGATTTAATGTCTGAGAAAGCAGACACAGACAGTATTGTGACTTTAATGTGTAAACACCTTCCAACCTTGACAGCATACACAGAGTGTGGGACAGACTGGAGTGACCCTCAGTGTAAGTCATAACATAAAAATAAAACATGTTGCGTAACGGTTATCTATTTCATCTAACTTTGGCTTCAGCTATCTTTCCTTCCACTGGGTGGTGTCTGAGGCATTTCCTGGTTTTCCTAAGCTCCAGTCTATTTATAAAGTCACCAATAAATTACTAGATAAGTCCCGTGAGGTTTGTGAATATGTGGTATGAAACAGAATTTAGCAGTTAATGTACATTGTATGTTTTGCTTGAAAACTGATGGCCACTTATGTTGCTTTTCAAAGGTATTGTTTGTGGTGGAGGGAATGTGGCCGATGTGCAAGACTTCAAATGGTAGATAATGCAAATAATTACTTTGTAAACAGATGCTGTATTATGTGCAGTAATCAGTGCGCGTGATGCACGATAAACGGGCAGGTGTTTTGACCTAAATAACTTCGCTAAGGACTGCATTTTCACAAGCTAAAATGTCTCTAAAATACAAGTAGCTGGGAGCCATTATTGGTAGTGTTACCTCTGTGGTGCCTAATGATGAGAAAACCTTTGGAAAAATCACTCTCACTTGTTTATCCTGGCTTCTAGCTTATAAGTATCTTTCTGTCTCATCAAACCTCACAATGGAGGAGAGCTGCACAGAGATGTTGAACAGGATGTTTTACTTCCTTCTTTGAGGCAGTAGAATTCCAACCAGTCAGAAACTATTGTATTTATAACTTGGCTTATGTAGACTGGCTACTGTAAAAACACTTGATGCCAGGCATTTTCACACGGCTTAGACTACATGTTAATAAAGTTCATCTCACTCCACCCAAGGTGGTCCCTCACTTCCCACTTCTGATAAACAATATTAGACACCACCCATGCATAAATTCTGTATGGTAAAAAACATAACAACCTAAATATAAATAATGCTCAGAACACACTATAGTGATGAGAGATCAGTCTTACCAATGATACCCACAGCAAAGTACCCCAGCAAGGCTAAGATGAAGAGGATACAGCAGAGGATATCTGTGCAGCCCCTGAGGAAAGAGAACAGGAAAGGAAAGCAGGTGCAAAATGTTGCCATTAAAGTCTACTATATACAGCCGACAGCAAAAGATCACCAGTGATCAAAGCAGACGTCTCACCTGTTGTGGATAGGTCCTTTGAAGTTTGGATCAAACTTTCTGGACTCCCCTGTGGACAAAAACAGAACAAAAGGTTTATTAATGCCTGTTATTAGAAGTTCGATTTTAAACAATGGCTCTCAATCTCTTGATACTTGAGAATGGCTGCGGTGAACTGATCCCAAAATTAAACCTGGGGAAATGAAACCTGAGGTTTCCTTTCAGACATAATTTGTTTTCATTTCAGAGACATTCTTTGATTAATGGTCGCATTTCAAAACATAAACCACATCTGCTGTTTGTAGTGCAGCATAGTGGTGCAGTGGTCAATTCTGTTTCCTCACAGCAAAAAAAGGATCCTGGGTTCAAAACTGGCCGCCTGGGGCTTTTCTGTGTGGAGTTCATGTTCTCCCCGTGTTTGAACTGGTTTTCTCGGGGTACCCTGGCTTCCTCCCACAGTCCAAATCACATGCTTGTGGTTCGGTTAACTGGTGATTCTAAAGTTGGTGTAGGTTTAAATGTGAGTGTGAATGGCCGTTTGTCTTTCTGGTGACCTGATGGATGAATGGTCAGACATCAGCAAAAATTATGTCAGCTATGACACTGACCGGTCATCGATCTCAGACAGACATATGTTGAAAGATCTGGGAGATACAGCTGAATATAATTTCAAAGTATAACAGTGTACTTGTACAACAGTACGTATATGGGATACACTGTCTTTATTAGTTATAGAATTAACAACTTTTAAGGGCATGGTTATTTTTTTAGATGAAATTTTCTTGGAATTTATTTTTAGAAATCATTTTGATAAGGAGCAGTATAACTACACCACCAAACGTGTATTAAGTTAATAACACAGGTATGCATTACATTGTGAATAAAGTATTTAAGATACATTTTGCATTAGAGAAAAATAATATATAATTTACAGCTATTTTGAGAGTCCATAATGATTTTTCATAAATATTTTATGGTCTTCATCGAGACTCTCGTCTTTCCGTTTGTCTCCCATTCCCTGTGTTTCTTGTCCCCCCTGTACGTCTCTGTGTTTGTGAGTTTGCCTCGCCCATGTGGGTGAGGCACCTTAACAACTTGCACATCTGCATCCCATCACTCATCTGCCTCTTCAGCTAAGTTTCACTCAGATTTCTATGCCATCGTGTTTGGTAGCAGAAATTCTTTAGCCTTCTTAGATGTGTTTACTTCTGTAAATGTGATTTTTAAAGAGGACCTATTTATAATTTTCCTTTTTTGCTGTAAAATAGTACATACTGCATTACTACTACTTTATTACTACAATATAGGTAAGGGAGCCTGTTTTTGGCGAAGGACAAACAGAGGGGATGCCTCCAGTATAAGATAAAAAATTATAAATAGGCATTATTTGAAGCAGTGAATCATGCAAAGCTACTCTAATAAAGCCCATAAAATATGCAGCTGAGAACAAGCATAATATGTCAAGATTTATCCTCCTTTCTTGGCTTATTAGTTTAACAGCTCACATGCCTTCCAATTCTCCTTCTGCAACAGTCCATTCTAACCTTCAACAGCCAGCCTGAGTCACAGGTCATTATTTTTCACATTTAACAATTGACCCCTCTTAATCTTCGTTGTTGTGTCTTATCTTCATATATTACATTTTTGCTGAAAGCATAGTATTAAAAACTCCTGGTGAAACAAAAATGTTGCACGGTCTTTATTGTTTCTCAGTCATTTTTATCTGCTCCATTTAATGTTTGAAATAATAACAGATTGATCATATGGGTCTTGGACTGCTGACTGGAAAACAAGCAATCTGACTGCTCTGATAGCTTTGGCATCAAATAAATATTAAAATTTGTTTGATGAGCTCAAAAATATGCAAAAATTTAGAAAAGTGACTTTTTTTTTTTTACAGCACTATCTATGACTGATGTAGCATATCTCATAAATGTAGTGAAAAAAAGCTTCCTCTTTTATGTAAGACGTCTGTCTAAGAGTTCAGTAAAGCTGCTCAACAGTTTTTTTGGCTCATGGTAAAAACACTTATGACAGGCCCGCCCTTTTAACGGA
>VUQG01044031.1:0-15654 GCA_015106755.1 Etia nguti | reverse complement strand
AATGTGGAAATGCAAAAAAAGAAAAAAAAAAGAAACAAAAACAAAAGAGAGAAAGAGAGAAAGACAGAGTTTTACGCAGCTTTTGGTACATTTCACATATTTATTTCACATAAATATGTGAAATAAACAAATGAAATTTGGACAATAAGAAAAAAATAGGCATTCAAAATATAGCTGTCACTGCCTCTGGTGTTTAAACTAAAGTGAAACTAGCTATGAAATCACAATAACTACATTTACTACACATTTACAGGTGGGCTGCAGGCCAAAGTGCTGCAGAAAATGCTGTTAGGTGGAATGTATATATGTGTACAAGGGAGTATTTCGAGGGAGTGAGTTCATGTAGTGACTTCTACAGAACAAAAGGATTCTTCTGCCTGACCGTCATGCCTAGCAACCCACAAAATGGCTCCCAGGCGACAGTGGGAGCTCCCTGTGGACATCGCCAGCCGCCATGGAAACACCTCATACTCAACAGGGGAGAGAAGCATCAACCAAGCCCACATTGGTTACAGTGAAACAAAGCCAAACGTGCAAGTCAACGTTTTTGAGAAACAGTGAGGAAAGACTTCTCACTAATAAACACAAGCTACATCCTGTTAAAATATGAACTGATGTCAGACTCTGTGATGTGTCACACAGACTGACCTGTTACTGTCAGCGTCATTTAGGACTACTCCTTTCTCCTAAAATCTAAAGTTTTTTTTTAAAAATAGATACTTTTATTAAATGATCTATAGCATAAACAACGGGCCGAGCACTAGAGCCAAGCCCAGCTGTTTCTTCTAACTGCATTACACCTACCGAGGAAACAATACACTCTCCCTCACACACACACACACAAGCACACATACAGAACTTAAACACACATGCTCTCCTCACACAATGGAGGCACAACCGAAGAGCGTCACGTCGTCTGAGACAAACTATGCCTATTAGCAGTGAAGCAGTATATTAGCCATCACAATTAGAGGACTGTGAGCCATTACTCAACTATCTCACAAGCTTATCAAAAGGACGATCAGTCACAGTTACGTAAGAAATGCAGGCTGGCGTATTACCTTTTCCATCATATTTTGTCATTCCGTTGCTGTTTTGCTCCCAGTTTGTGTTACAGATGGTTTTACAGATACTTCTCAGCGCTCTGTGTTCTGCTGTTGTTTCTTTAAAGGTCCTTCCTGTATAAGAGTGCTTGTGTGTCCTCTGGCTTCTTACTCTTCACTTCCTTATTTCAGATTTCAAAGCTCTGCCTTCACCTTCAATTCCCTCTTTTACTGTTTGGGTTTCCTCCTTGCAAAAGCTGTGTGAGCCCAATTGAAGCAAAGAAGTATTGATGGGAAAATTGAGACAGGATATCAAAATAAACAGAGACTTGTGGCGCCTGATAACCCGCTGATGCCAAAAACATGACTAAAGACCAAAATGTGCCAGTTTTACACATCTCACTCCAGAGAGTGTTTGCTTCACTTGCGGGCGCTTGTTCTCACATCATAGCAGTCTTTAACCCCAACAACATAATGGTTATTTCAGGCTTCAGCTCAGTTCACTGAATCAACAAGATAAGCTGCGTTTTACAGTGTGTCTGCACGTGCTGCAGCTGCACCACCACCTGTAAAAAAAAAAATTTTTCTCACCCCTGAGCTACTGTGTCATTTGTTCTTAAAACCTTAGCTGACTGGCCCGCTTTGTGTTTCCTCAGCGCCCTGTTTTGATTTATCAGCTTGTTACAGAATTCTGAGTGTACCCCCCTCTCAGTGGTTTCAAACCGAAACAATGAACAAAGCCGTCATAACCACTGCCTTCCAATGGCAAATGTTTGATGCACTGCGCGTGTCTGACATATACCCAGCAATAAGCTGATAAGCACATCAGAGATAACGCCATCCCACTCTGGTGGCACATGACCACCTCTGCTGGCATGTGACAGATTACAGTGGAGAAACTTTCTCAGTGCAACGTTATGAAAACAGTTTCAGAATCACGTAAAGAAACTATGTTTCATCTCAGACCTCAAATAGACACTCGGTGCTAGATTGTAACAGTGTGGGAACATTTTGTAAACTGGAACTTAGCAACATTCTTTAAACACTCTTAGAATGGTGCAGTCAGAACATTAAGCTAAACTACTAATTTCACAGGAAGTTTATCTGAAATGAAAAAAAAAACCCTGAAACATTCTCAGTAAATTTGATTGCATTTTTTTCTTCATAAATAGTTATATAATGGTAAAATAATAAAATAAAATAATGGTAAAACTTACACCACTAGTTGGGTTCCTGGGGTTACAGGCTATTCTCAAAGCTAACCAGTGCACTTTGTTAACCACCAGTTGTGCACAGTGTGTTAACCCTTGTGGTTGTTTCAAAGCAAAGAGGTTCTCAGATCAAAGCTGACGGCCGGATGGGGTTGTGATGTACTGAATTTACATATTCTCCCTGCACCTACATGCGTTCTCATTGGATACTCGAGTTTCCTTTAAACATGGAAGTTAAGCGGTGACAAGTCTGAATGTGAACATCAATGATCTGAGTCTGTGTGTAAGCCTTTTGATGGAATGGTGAATCGTCCAGGGCAGTCTGAAATTCTGGCACAGCATGAGGCTTCCCATGTGATTATGTATTGGATCATTTTAAACATTTCTGCTGGTTTTTTTGTTTTGTTTTGTTTTTTAACTTATTTTTAGTCTAATCTTAACTTGAGACTTGAAATATCTCAGTCTTTTAAAAATGAGAGGAAACTTGACAAAAAAGAGGATGAAAAGAAACAGACAAACAAAGTGGCAGGCCTAAAAAACATCTGCAGCAGAGGCACACCATCTGAAAGTCATGTCCTTAAGAATTAGCCAAAAAATCCAGCAAAGACCTGACACAAGACCTGAGAGATGTACATATATGACTCTGAGCTATTTTAAGAAATTACAAGAATGCAGGCATAAGACAATTCAGAGTGTGCTGAAGAATAACGGCCATCATGTCAAATATTAACTTTCAAACCTATGAGAATGATGCAATTTCTGCTTTTGCCTTACATACTGTATCCCTATGAATGTTTGCAGATGTTTTGATAAATTGCTACACCCATTTCTCATTTTTCTAGCAAAATATAAACAAACTTTGACTTTAGCCTTGGGCACAACATTGTATCTTGGCCTCATCTGCAAATAGACATGACCACAACAATCAGCCTTGTTCTTATGAATCAAAGCATTTTAACCTGGATTAGCACTGGCGTATATCGATTTTTAAGAAGAGTAGTAGTAGATGTGCTTATTCTCTTCAAAAGGAATGAGTAGGGGCCACTGGAGACATAATTTTGAATGATCTGCATATATTTAGCACCCTTTCAACCTTTATTAACATCTACAACAGACATTACAGTGTGTTTCTCATTCATAAATTCACCAATGATAGCGGAGCCGCTAAGCCATAGCACCTGAACTACCAAACTGTTATTAAGCTATTGGTGTAAGAATAATCACTCTGGGCAAGAATACTGTAAAAGAAAAGAGTTGCAAAAAAAAAAAATAAATAACAGAGTGTTTAGATATTTCTTCTCCAGCATTTATTATTGTTGCGTTTTAGTTTTACCCCACACAGTCTGTCATCACTACTAAGTTTCCTCTGTCTCTCTTCTGAAAATAAACATTAAGAGATTCTCCCTTCAGCCTTTCATTTGTAGGGCCATCTGTGAATGTGAGACACAACTCCATCAGAGCTGGAGGAACAGGCGGCTCTTTGCCTGTTTTGTCCATAAAACAATCTCTGATTGTGCTGAAAAGCATGCGAGCAGATTTGTTCTTCTTGTTGTTGTGTTCAGGCTGCCAAATATCGTGTAAGTCGTCTTGTTCGTTTATTTAATTGGCAAAATTAATACCATATACATTTACTGATGTCAGTCTGCCACCTTAAACACATTTTTTAAAAGGTTGAAAATACATATATATATCTTTTCACTGGAGTGGACCGGATGTCCTCAGGTACTTCATGACACAGGGCCTAGACTGTGAAAATGTATAAGGCCCTTCAGATCTCAGGTTCAGGTCAGTAACGGGTTAAAAGCATCTGCCAATGATCCAGCCTTTAGTTGAATTGTACTGTGTGTGACTCTGTGTGTGTATTTGTTTGTGTGCATGTTTAAGGGAGAGATGATGTCATGACTGATGATTCGCTAATGGGCCCAAAGGGGTTATCAGATGAACCTTTCCCTGCCTACCTTAATGGGCTAGTGGCTACTGTGGTTGTGCATGATTGTATGTACGCTCACAGACTGCACACGCAAGGAGACTTTCTGAATATATCGCATCTCATGAGCTCTTATCCCTGAAATTTTTATCTTTGTATTCCAGGCACGCAGATTCATTTAACATCATTATAATACAGGACAGAAGCTACTCTGTGTAGAACTGCTCCTCTACTGTGCCAAGCAGCTGTAACTGCTTCAAAAACTCCTCCTGAAGCCACTAATGAGGTCAGTGGAACAAGGAAACATATTAAATCCTTTTTAAAGGAGCTACATAAATCTGACATCCACTGGCTTTGATCACTGTCTCTTGTTACTCCTCACAGTCGCTACTTTTCACATCAAGAAAAAGCAGATTTTTCCTAAACCAACTAAATCATTAAAAATGACGAATATCGGCAGCGGCATCTGTTTGTGTGTACAGAGCTGTATGTGTGTGTGTTTGTTTTTATTTCCCAGCTTGATATTGACTGGAAATCATTTGCCTAAATCTGTTGAGTGGGTAGTACAGACAAGGCTGAAGACAGGCAAGGCAGAGCGGGTTGTGGCCTGCCTGCAAGCATGCACACCTTCGTAGACATGGAGGAAATGTGGCAATAGTAGTAAGAAGCCAGTGACTGCTTACAGCTTAAACTGAAGCTGCTAATAAAAACTAACGTTTAAGGAGCTGGAATGTGTATTGTTCATTGGTGTCATATAAACCTTTATCTTACATTTAAAGGGCTTATGGTCTTTGACCTTTGAGTCATGGGAGAGGGCAGTTGAGGAAAACAGATCACTGTATAGCAACAGGAAAACCACAAGGAAATGGCCTACAGTTGGAGTTGACTGGAGAAGATGTGGATTTAACATTTCAATTTGCATTGTGAAATAAGGAATAACTCAATAGTAAGGCAGTATTAGGGCTGTTTTCCCAATGCATGAGGATTGTGGTTGGGTTTTTAGCCTTCTAAGAACAACCTTTCATGTAATAATGTAGACATGGAGTATTAAAGAAACAATAACAGTGGTTACAAAAACTTCATGACTCAACAGTCCATACGAATAACAACCCTGCCCAGACCACACCAGGCTGCTGTGGGCTGCTAACTTGGTGGTGTTGGAAAAAATGCATGTGTGGCACATAATACTCTGCAATGAGTCATACATTTGGCTGATATAGAAGATGATTTTCCGTGCTAAGTGTATGCAAATGTAATAAATAGACAAAAGCTGTGCGCATCTGTGGATGAAGCAGCCATATGTCAACCTACAATATACCAAATGGATATGGAGCCCAGGAGACAGCATATGTGCTCTTCTTTTTCACTGTGCTCTGTTTCTGTGTGTCCCTTCAGCACACAATCGCCTCCATATAAAGCCTAACAGGGAAAAACACGGCAACCTAGTTCTGTTTATTACCCCTAATTAAACCAAAAGAGCAATAATTAACTAGGTTGAGTTTTTGTGCAATTTTGAACTATATTTAGTTTGTTGTACAGGCTGTAATTTAATGACAAACAAACGACCCATTTATAGTACGCATTCTTCGCCCGCTGTGTAATGCAAACAGAATAATTAAATGCAACTTAAGGTACGTTTTCTCAGATTTTAAAGATAAATCGGGGGGAAAAATAGCCCGGTGGCTGAAGATGTGGGTAGCTGAAGATCTGCATGACACCCATGAGGTCCACACCCATCCATCCATTGCAGTCATTGTTTCCATTTCTTCCCCCGTTTAAAGAAAAAAAGAAAGCTCGAAGAGAAAGCCGTAAAACAAAACTGTTCTTACCGTATTTGGGGTCCGGGTTTTTCTCCTCCATCTCCATTCTCACGCACTGCTGCTTGCTGCTGATCAGACCTAACCCAGGACAGTTTCCATGGAAATGTCGAGGCAAAAAAACATCAATAACAGTGACCGACTGCAACAGCCACACAGCAGACTGAAGACGGAGACCATCCCAAGCCAAATTGGAGCAAAGCGCATTCCAGTCTAACGGAAAGCAGAGCCAGCCAATGAGAGATCGGGGCTTGCTGACTGACAGCTGCTGCAGCCACTCAGGATTACCCTGACGAGGACAAAGCCTGTGCAACGGAATGTGTAGAATTTAAAGACCAATGTGCTTTTAAAGAACATAACGCATTTAGAAAGACCTTTGTTTCGCGATTAAAGCTTAATACGGTAATTTTTTTTAAATTTATTTATTTTGTCCAAACATCATTACGTCGTTTGCTTGAAAATTTGAAAATTTCATCTGCAATCTTCTCTTTAAAAGAAAAAGCCTTCGCAAGTATCAACTGGGAGGCTGCCACCAACAGAAAATCCTAATTTGTCAATACAGTCCCCGCAGTCTCTGTGTTTACAAGTAAACGTGGCTTAAATGTGCAAATCTGTTTGACTTTATGAAGAGAAAATTCTCTTTAACTTGTGTATTTTGTAACATTGGTAGTTTTACATTGGTAAGTGATTCTGCTTCCACCACCGCAGCACAGTCGTGTAGTATGAGAAATTATGTTTTACTAAGAAATAAGTAAGATAATTATTACCATTTACTGACTCATAACATGGGAGACTTAAGCTCATAGAAAAGTGGAGTAGGAAACCCATGGATACCAGGAAGATACTATGACCTGGAAACACATTTTCATCAAAAGGGTAAAGGTAGAAGGGGATCACTGGCAAAACTGCTGGCCTGCTGTTTATTTGCTCCGCGCAGGAGGTATTGACATATGCTGTGTTACACAAAACCAATTTTCACATTCTTGGAAAGATTAAATAATGATTGAAAGACGAGCAGTTTGGAAAGAGTGTAATGCATCTTCACATTGCATAATAGGCTCCAACCTTTGGTTACAAAAGTGTCATGTAAAGGTTTGCCAGGAAAACGATAAATAATTAAAGCGTTTGACACATTATCAGGTTACTTATGAAAACCGTGAGGATGTTCTTTAATGCCCTTTAGTCTAGCATGCCAAACAAATCAACTATGCAACACTGTACAAAGCTCACTGGTATTTCTTTCTTTTTAAAATTTGTATATATATAGGTTGAGATTTCATTTAATTGGCTTTTTTTTCTGTGAGCAGGAAAAACATCAAAAACATTTACAGATGCACATTTACATTTTACAGATTCATTTCTTTGCCTTCCTTCTTTATATTACCCAAACTTAAAAGTTACAGTGTAGCCTACATATGTGCTTCTTGTCACTTGTAAAACTTCAGTGCAGGGTCAACATTCTGCACATGGCTCATTTTACCGGCCAATGAGCTCGAAGGCTGGGCCAACACCTTCCACACCCCAAACTCATCCATCCATCCACACACGCCATTTTGAGTGCGTAAATATGTGCCAAATTCAGTCCGCAGACCTGCTGAAACTTCGCACACGTGTATAAAAAGGAGCAGCCTCGAACACCTCCAATATTCAAACTTCCCGCACTTATCTTATAAAACTCTGTTACAAGCGCAAAAGGCTCTTCAAAGTCCGCTGCCTTATATTCACGAGTTACACTACTTTTACGGTCGCGTTGGCTCAGTGTTTTGCCTCATCTATCATGGCGGAAAAGTCTTCCCGTGTTACACTTTACGTAAACCTGTGACGTTTCACCGGTAGCGCTATTACTTAAGCAACTTTTCACAGCTCATATCGCCATCGAAAAGTCATCTTATAATCTGATCATCCACCTGAGAGGGGAAAAAAAGGTAGGCTACTGTTAAGTATTTTGTTTGGATAAGTTAATCTTGATGTATGTGGCATGCTTTAAGGAGAAACGTGTGAAGCATTTTACACAGGTTATAAGGAAATGTCTGATGAAACTTTTTTAACATATTTGTTTAACCCAAATAAAAACTACACATCAAAGTTTGCCCCTTATATAATAAGATAATATAATAATACCCAAACACAAAAAGTAACTTTGGTACAACTTGCACTCTGGTATTATTGCGTGATAATGTGTCAACAACTGTGAGGTCTATACTCTAATATGCATTTACTTTTATTTTGTGCCCTTTAGTAAAATGGCTCTCAGAAGTGCCTTCACACGTCTGCTCTCCAACAGCCGTAAGTCCGTGGCTGTCACTGCATCCAGAGCTCAGGGCACAGTGGTTGCAGCACAAAAAGGTACGACTGATATTTTAGATACACAGGAAGGTGAGGTAAAGTTTGGAATTACAGTCTATAGGGTGTCTTGAGGTAGGAAATGCCATGTTTAGTTGTGCTGAAAAAGAAAGCACACATAAGAGCTGGAAAAACAGGAATATGTTTTTCTATATTTGTCTCAGATGATCAACAACACTTTAAATTTACATCCTTTAGGTGCTGAAGAAGCCAAAAAGCCGGCAAAGCCAGGTAAGATGCATTGAAGTGAATCTTAATGAGCTGAATCCAATCTGCTCAGATTTCTTCACATGTTCTATTATAGTGATGTAATCATAGTGAATGTGGGTGTGTTAATTTTCTGGCGCTCAGCCAAGGTGGCATTCAACTGGCGGGATGCTCTCGACCTGGAGGGTCAGCTGACGGAGGAAGAGATCATGATCCGGGACTCGTTTCGGGACTACTGCCAGGAAAAACTCATGCCGCGCGTCCTTATGGCCAACAGACATGAACGTGAGTTAAGCAGGATTAGTATGTGTGGTTCAGACTGTGCACACTGTGAATAATTCCGAAAAATTCAGTTTCGGGCTTTTAATCCGCCTTTACATTAAGGTGTGTAAAATTAATCTCATCTAAATATTTGTCATTTTCTAATTTTCTAACATGTACCATGCTACAGATTTTCACCGTGAGATTGTCTCAGAGATGGGAGAATTGGGAGTCCTAGGCCCAACTATTAAAGGTAAAACAAACAAAAAAACTAGTGCTCCCCCCTCCCTCATTTTTTTCTCCTTTTTTTTTTAAATATTTCACTTATTACACTTAGTAGGTTTTTTAAGGTGTTTTCTTTTTCTTTACACTGCAGGGTATGGTTGTGCAGGTACGAGTTATGTGGCATATGGTTTGATTGCCAGAGAGGTTGAGAGGGTGGACAGTGGATATCGGTCTGTAATGAGCGTTCAGTCTTCACTGGTCATGCACCCGATTAATGCGTACGGCACAGCGGCCCAGAAGGAGAAGTACCTGCCCCAGCTTGGTAAGTGTGACATTCTCTCCTATTGTACTTGACATTTAAAATTTGCAAAGCGCTAAAATCCATCTTTTTTGTGTGTGTGTTCATTTTTTTCTGCAGCTCGGGGAGAAATCGTAGGTTGCTTTGGTTTGACAGAGCCAAATCATGGCAGTGATCCCAGCAGCATGGAGACTAAGGCCAAGTACAACCCATCGAGTGGTACCTTCACCGTCAGTGGAGCTAAGACCTGGTGCATAGATAGACACATATAGAACAAGATGCATTGGTTTGAAACCTGCATGGAGTAAAAATAATACAATGGAGGAGAGACCTGTATAAGTTTACATAACTTGGAACTATGTAGATCCCCATACTGAGGACACAGTAGGTCTGCCATTTGATGACTAATTATATAGAATGTGTAGTAATTTAGACAGGCTGACAAAGCCTGCTGCTGTCTTTGAAACTAAATTACTTAAATGTCTAAATAATCCAATACACTGACTTTTCCACATCTTTTCCTAGGATCACAAACTCTCCTGTGGCAGACATTGCAGTAGTCTGGGCAAAGTGTGAGGATGGGAGAGTGCGGGGTTTCATCTTGGAGCGTGGCATGAAGGGCTTTTCCACCCCCAAGATTGAGGGCAAATTTTCTCTTAGGGCGTCTGCCACTGGCATGATCCTGATGGATGAAGTAGAAGTTCCTGAGGAGAACCTGCTGCCCAATGTCTCTGGCCTTGGTGTAAGTTGATGCTTTACAAAATGAAGTTTGGCTCCAACAAAACAGATTTTTTTTTACAGCTTTTGTGAATATTAGTAGCTTAAATTTTTGTTGTTGTTTGTCTTTGTATACAGGGTCCTTTTGGTTGTCTGAACAATGCTCGGTATGGTATTGCCTGGGGAGCTCTGGGAGCAGCTGAATTCTGCTTTCACGCTGCTCGACAGTACACTCTGGACAGGTACACGACTGTGCGTTCACAGACATTGCCCACAAACGTGACAGACATAAAAATCCAGAGAAAAGAGATCCATATTACCATTTTCCTCGCACATGGATCATACCTTTGTATCCTCCAAACAGAATCCAATTTGGTGTGCCACTGGCCAGGAACCAGCTGATGCAGAAGAAAATGGCTGACATGCTAACAGAGATCACCATTGGGCTGCAGTCATGCCTGCACCTAGGAAGGCTTATTGATGAGAAGAAGTGAGGGCTGTCCTTCACATGTGTCACTGCCTGCTTTATTGTCTGCTGTTCTACTGCCCCCCCAAACAAACAAAAAAACAGTTTCTTTTTTCTTACTCATCTTAATAGGGCAGCACCAGAGATGATCTCTATGCTGAAGAGAAATAGCTGTGGTAAGGCACTGGATATTGCCAGACAGGCCAGAGACATGCTGGGAGGAAACGGCATCTCGGATGAGTACCACATCATCCGTCACGTCATGAACTTGGAGGCTGTCAATACATATGAGGGTAGGCAAAATTAAAAGTAATGAAAAGGCTGCTACCTCAGTAGCAGTTACATATGCCCACCACCAGATGTCAGCAACGTACAGATTAGTGACTGAGTGTTATTGGTTTACTTGTTAAACCATATTATACTGTTTTTGAGATATTTTTTGTATTTGAAAACAACTTATGACCTTTTTCCTTTTTGCTACTTTCTTTATAGGAACCCATGATATTCACGCCTTGATCCTGGGCAGAGCGATCACTGGACTTCAGTCTTTCACTGTGGAAAACTAAATGATCTCCATTATCTTCTTCAAACTGACTTGAAGTGAGAAACTTTGCAACTAATTTACCTCATATTAAAAGCAATTCTTGGTGGGATACATCACAAGCACTTCATCATATTCACAGTACTGCGGGAAGCAATATATTACTGCCTCTTTTAGGTGAATATTAAAAGTCAACCTAACACAGCTTACGGTCCAGCTGAGATATGATATCTATGCTGACAATGCATCTAAATAAATGTCTTGAAATAAACAGGATGATATGAGTGTATTTTAATTGAAATAATGTGTATTCTCAAATGTTATCATGTCACATTGGTTGAATTCAATTTAAAGAATCCCACACTGGGATCACTGTAAAGACAACTGTTTATAACAATACATCAATGCTAAATCACAAATAATTTAGAATATTTTTCTTGTTTGTTGTAATTTTATTTACTAAATCAACTGATGTTAAAACAAAAGAGAGAGAAAACATGTATTCAACTTTTCTATCCTTGGATTGAAGCCATCAGTGTTAAGCTGAACTATTGTCCTATAAGCAACCAAGAGAAAGAGGAAGCAAAACACTGAACATTACACTGAATATATTTACTAATTCTGAATAACTTAATGAGTTCACAATACGATTAACTTCAGAGAGAAATTATAATCTCATGGTATGTCTCCTTCATGGAGACATGCCAGGGCTCTGGTGGCTTGCAGCAGCTCATGACTGCACTTTGTGCAGCTCTCCAGCAGCTCCTGCAGCTCCTGCAGATTCATCTGCATCTTGTCACTGTTCCCTTCATAGACCCTGTACATGTGCTCCTTCATCTGGATGCACAAATCTGTCACCTGATAGATGGAAAGGATCAGAGATGGTCAGAACCTTTGTAAACATGAAAGCCGAGCATCTGCTACTAACTCCAACTAGATGCATAAAATTAATTTTGTACCTTTTCTACCAATTTCTCCTGAAAGCTGTCTATCATTTTCTGGTCACTGATGCGGCTTTGGTTAATCTTTTCCACCAATTCTTGCGCCTTTCTGCTGATATCATCCGTGCTTGCGCTACAACAAATGTAGATTAGATTAGAACCCGTTGCCTTATTGAAGTTAAGATTCCTACTTAATTACCATTTTCACCTAACTTTCTGTCCTCTGCCCCCTATCACAGATTGGTTCTTTTAGCACATATCTGAAATCCTGTCTCACGGATCATTTAAAGGCTGCACTCTCGTTCACTCACTGTTTTTCATCTCCACATTGGGCAGGAGTTATTTTAGTTTAGTAACTTAATGTAACCAATAAATTAATAACTACTGTAAGTTGGAAACTTTGTTTATTTGCCAGACTAAGCAGTCCATGGTTCTTCCACCCATTTATTTCACAAATGCATTAAATATACAGTAAATTAAACCTTTAAGTACAGAAGCACTCATTATTTGAGGAAAAATACAAGTAATCTTAAAGTAATGTTCCCAACATTACACAGCTGTGTGAGTAAAGGTGACTGATCTACCTGCTATGTTGTTCTTGAATCTCAGTCACGCTCACACTTGAAGATTCCCCCTTTGATGAATCACAGTCTGTGTCTTCTGTCTGCCTCATGAAACAAAGAAATTGTTCTACTTTAACCAGCTGTATAAGAAACATTAATCATGAAGATCTAATGCTGCAGATGCTCTGAATTTCAGGAAGAACTGAAAGTATAGTTTAACCTGTGTAATCATCAGTCACCTGTATGCACAGAAATACCGGGGCACCTTCACATTACACCTGCAGGAGCTGTTCATCCATGGAAACCCACACCATGAAGCTCCCCAGTGAACAGTTTTTGTGCTGATGTTAAAACCAGAGGAGGTTTGAACCTCCTACTGAGTCAAAACCTTTACAAATTACGCCCTCAGCACTTGGCGACCCTATTCTGCAACTTTACCTAGTAAATGGCTGATCTGTTGTGGTTCCTAGATGCTTCCACTTTGCAATAGGTGCTTGATTTGACACCTGTGGACCATTATTTATTTTCATACACTGTTTTTAATCATAAATGCACCTAATCTTTGTCACCTTATCTAAATCTGCCATTATTGTTTTTATTCCTGTATTAAGAGAATACACATTACCATCCGTGAGACTTCACACCCTTTCTTTGGAGTGGACTGAGAAGTTGATGGTAGGTCCTTAAAGAAAAAATCCATTTGGGTCTTTTGACTCTGCAAAGCTAAATCTGAGCTGCACAGGGAAAAAAAATCACACCATTACAAAAGGTTTAAAATACAGTAATTAGCAAAAGTATATAGCTAGTTAGCCTAGTCTGTAAAGCTAGCCTAGTTACAGGCATGTTTGCTTATTCTTATTTCTAAAACTGAATAATAACAAAATATAAAAAAAACCCTCTATATTACATACATATTACATTATTCATATAAGGTAATATACGAGGGCTATAATCTAATTGCCAGAATAGGTTTACCAGCATCCCTTTAGCCCAAAACTGCTACACAAAAAATGCTTTACACTAGCTAACGGCTAATTGCTACCTACCTACCTAGGATTAAAGCGAGAGTCACAATCCTGTGGTTTTTCTACTAAAACCTATTTAACCATACTTACTTGAACATTATTGTGTTAAAACCACAGAATGTATATATCATGTGTGTCTGCAGTTAATGGTTAAACGGGGAGTTGTTTCCAGATACCTCGAAAAGTTGGGAATGGTAAAGCAACAGTCCAGCACACTCCACACCCACCGACTTGTGATTGTAATTTTGTATATATAAAAGCAAGGATATTATAGTTAAACTAAATTAAACTACTCTATATTAGTTAAGTTTTAGTTAACTGTCATAAATTAATAAAACAACAACAACAATCTGAAATTATCTTACAAACAAAAAATAGTGGAAGTGGCTTCATTTATGTATTTAAATTAGTTTTAGAATATCCCAATACAAGAAAAAGCAGCTTAGATACACATATTTATTAAAACTGAGACGTCTGCATAACCGAGAGTTAACCCACTTTAAAAACTGATGTATTTATCATAGTAATACCTTTTCTGAATTTCTTACAAACGCTTTACCATATAAAAATGTTTAACAAAACAGTCAGAAACTAAAAACTATAGTTTAAATTAAATATATATTTTCACACAATAAAAAACTAACTTCAATTAAGTAAAGAAAAAAACCTGAAAACTAAGTAGGAATAAAATAAATTGATAACAAAGTAAAAGAAAAACAGAAAATAATGGCACAGATTCATCAAGGTACTGGAAACATTCCTCATACTGACGTGATGACATCTCACAGTTGCTGCACATTTCTCAGCTGCACACGCATGATGTGAATCTCCCATCCCACCTCAACCCAAAGGTGCTCTATTAGATTGAGATCCGCTGACTGTGAAGGCCATTTGAGAACAGTAAGCTCAGTCACGTTTAAGAAACAAGTTTGAGATGACATGGCTCATTTTACTAGTGAAAGCAGCCATTAGAAGATGGATAAACTGGGGCCATAAAGGCATTGACATGTTGGCAACAATATTCAGATAGACTGTGGTGTTTCAATTGGTACCAAGGGGACCAAAGTTGCCAAGAAAATACCACCCTTACCGTTATACCGTCACCACCAGCAGTCTGAACTGGTACAAGTCAGAATGGATCCATGCTCTCATGTTGTTTACGCCAAATTCTGCCCCTATCATTTAAATGTTTAATTAAAAAATGCGATTCATCAGGTCAGGCAACATTTTTCTAGTCTTCTGTTGTCCAGATTTCAAGGTTTTATGTTTGTGCATTCAGAGATGACGCGTGGTTAGTCTGGCCAATTTTCCTTTGATATCAACAAGGTAGAGAACAAGAGAGCCAGAGAACTGCCACTCACTGGATATTTCCTTTTTTGGACCATTATCTGTCAAATCTGTAGCTGGGGAAATGAGGGGAAATTCAAATAGATCAGCAGTTTCTAACATTTTCAAACTTCTGCCTGGTGTTAGAGCCATTTTATGTTTTTGGTGCTATTGCAACTTCTCAGCACAAGAGGGAGTAGTAACGCTGCTTGCCACTGTGTCCACTCCCACTTAATCCAGGTTCAATGGTGCTCGGGCATGATGAGATAAGACAGAGGCAAACAGTTTTTGAACCATGTATCATTGTGAATGTATCATCAAGTATGATTATGTTAGATCCTTTTTGCATCATCTTAAGAAAATCAGATCACCAGCCTTCCGACAGGCAGATGATACCTGCTCAAACTCTTGAGGTACAGCCACCCCACTGAACTTCAGCAGGTCACCTTGAACATGCCTACATGCCTAAGTGCACTGAGTTGCTAGCATTCAATAGTCTGAACTGATATTTGTGTTAAAAATCAGCGGGACCTAACAAATTGGCCATTTCTCATGTATGTAAACTGACTTTTATTTGACTTAGAAGAAAAAGTTTGGACTAAAATTCACATTATTACGCACAGCCTCCAGAAGTGGTGGTCTCGTTGCAGTAAGTTGTGAATTAAGCTTTTTTCCAACAACTGATATTTTGATGTGATTTGTGCTTTAACTCTGGGAAGGATTAGCAAAGTTTTTGCAGCTGC
>VUQG01044030.1:10330-52237 GCA_015106755.1 Etia nguti | reverse complement strand
CACCACCCTCTGCAGAGGTTTTTGGTCCAGAGCATTACAGCTGCCGTACCAAGTGGTGATGCAGCCAGTCAGAATACTTTCAATGGTGCATCGATAGAAGTTTGCAAGTATTGCAAGTATTGTGAATTTAAAACACTGTAGCATGAAAACACGTTGACAGCCACAAGGTGGACATTTAAAATGGTCACAAAAGCTTACCAAGTTGAATAACTACGCATAAAGAACAACAAAGGCTTTCTAGTAATATCAACAGAAACATATTACTGTCTGACAGGTTTAAATCTGAAAACACACTATGAGAAACACACCACATCAATAAATACTTCAACCCAAACCACAGAGGAGATAAATAGGGAGCAACAACAAAGCTCACACATAAAAAGAACCCAGCTCAGGGTGAGTACAGAGCCAAAATAAGTACTGTTACTTAACAGAAAAAGGCTAGTGTTAAAATATGCTACATGTAGCTTTACTCGTTTAAATATAAATAAAATAAAACTCTAATTTTCTTCAAGATAAACAAAAGTGTAAAATGTGCATTTGTGTTATGTCCCGATTAAACTGGAGGACAGAGTGTTAAACAGTTTCTGGATTATTTACGTAGAACAGAAAGAGAAACAAGGTAAATCACACTGATATCATTGTGGTGGTTTTAGGACAGACCATCTCTCATTTCTCCACTACTGTTTTCAGAACTGTGACTCTAACTGTGCCAAGGTCATGGGTGAGGGCCCAGCATCTGATTTGGTTGTGCTGACATTCACTTACTTTCCCTCACCAGTGCCTTTGTTTCTCTTGCTCACCAGCTCTGTCTTCTCCTAACCCATTTTCAGTCACCCGTTGAATTACTGCCTCTCATCACTCTTCGCCTGAGCCACTGCTGTTTTGAAGTTAATGGCACTGGGAGAGTAGTTAATGTACAAAACAGGTTAAAGGCAGCATAGCGGTCAAAGGTGTTGTTTAAATATTGTTCATAATCAGTGGATTAATACAAACAGCCGTTCACAAACGATTAGGCACATTCTACAATACTACACAGCTGTCCTGCATCTCATGCTGACATCTTAATACTTTACAGCAATAAATAAACAAGCAATGTGGCTTAGAAAAGTTTATTTACTGATTTCATTCAATTCCAGTGTGACCCAACAAGTCACTCTGAAAAGGCCTGTAGGTATTGGTTCGTGAAAAAGTTCAGAGATAATCCAAGAGTATTAGTTTATATTTACTAATTAGGGACGTGGGATGTTTATGTGTTATTCTACTGGTGATGGTGTTTTTGTGTTTGAGGCAGGCTAATCCTTAAAATAACAAGCAATTTGTCCACAGCAAATTATATTCCAAGAAAGCGTGCTCAGATAATATTTCCTGTGTACCTGCATATGTCTTATGCGTAAGTCAACAGTGTGTTTGATATCCAAAGATTTATTACAGCGGTTTCTTTCATATGACAGAACTGGTGTTACCAAGAGGATTAGATGTTTCTGACAAGATTTGTTCTGACTAAGCAATCCACTGATTTTACAACACTATAATTCTGTGTGGCCTGTCACTCACACACACACACACACACACACACACACACACACACACACACACACACACACACACACACACACACACACATACACAGAGAAGCTGACAACACTACACTAACTACTAAGAATTCTGCATCTCTTAATCACTTAACAAAGATTTTTGTGAAACTAAATACAAAGGTTGGGAGAAAACATATGATCAGGTAATGATTAAAAAGAAAAAAATACAAAGGAACTCACTATTACTGTAAGTTGTGTCACTGGATACTTTTTAACCACAATATCGGTCATACAAATAAACCTTTGGTCGCAGATTACAAGAAAGCAATTGGACATATAAAAATATGTCATCTCATTATAAATGCACAACGTATCATGCTAAACAAATATGAAATATGCTTCTTAAATTAGATCTTAAAATAAAGACATCAGATATTATGTTTTTTTTCTTTAGATTCATACAGTTAATTAAATCTGGATATCCTCCTTTCAGCATTTGAGGTAGACAAAGTAAGTTTGCTTGCTAGTCAGGTAACAGATTTTATTTATGTAATATTTTACATCACATTTAAAAACAAAACTGCTGGTGAGGACAAATACCATCAACTGTTTGAGACTGAAGAGGAGACTGTGGATATAATATTGTTTAGAATTGTATTATTAAAGAAACAGAGGACACTGAATTGTTATAAACAATTCTGAGAATACTGTTTGACGTTCAGTGAAAGCTTTAATAAGTGAGGTGTAGCAGGGCTGAGAGAGTTGGAATGATTGGTGTTAAATTAGGTTGAACATGTTAAGCGTTCCCTGTCGCCCTAAGTTTCACACCCTCTTACAGAGCTCTCTCTACTCTGAGATAATACTATAAACACGAGGCCTTTTTTACACTATTAATGAGCCGTGGCCTGTCTCTCTAACATCTACTTAGACACAGCTCAAAACTGATGGGCTGTGAGCATTAAACCTCCATTGCATCACAGTTGTTTGGGCTCAGGAACAAAATAAAATGCAAATTGCCACAGAGTATTAACTGTTCCAAAACACAGTCTACAGATTGAAAGCAAGCACGGAGCAAAAGCCAGACAAACAACAGCACTGCCTTCAAATCTCCATGCGAGGACCAAGGTCGGCAAACCACCAAAACACAATGAATTGGACCACAGAGTGACCTCGTGGCCACTTGGATAGTAATAGGTCCAGAATCTCACCACAGGTTAAATAAGAATGTGACCAGACTCTAACAGACAGATCCCAAAACTCAGAGCCAAAGTCCCCAAGACATGATCTTGCCTTGGCTCTAAAGATGGTGTCAAGGCCATGGAAAAGACTGCAGCAAAATGTTTTTGAGAAAACCACAAAAGAAGGGGAGATGAATTGTATTAGGCAATTACATTGTCTTTTCTACTCACACTCACGGGGCTTCCTTTGGTCATCCTTATTAAACTCTCTATTGTGCAGAAGCAAGTTTAGGTTTAGTAAAAATTTCTAAAAGGGGGGATTGAAATATAGCTCCTAAAGTTCATTATTATTATTACTTTGAATTCTATGGAAATGTAACTTTGACATCATCATATGGCAAAGACAGGATGATTACTGGACTGCGTTGAAGCTAAACCATCCATAGAGTGAGACTATAGATGGGAGGCTCAGTGCCAAAAGGATGTCCGGCTGGTGGCAGGGGTGTGCGCTGTGCCTGGATAATGGCGGACCAGAGGCTTGGAGCTTATCCAGGATATAGTATGAGGTTCTGGATTAAATCCAAGACAGCTGTGGAGGAGCAGAGTCAAGTCCTACAGTAACCTGGATCTGTGCAACCAGGCCGCACTGCTGACAGATTTATCAACCTGGACAAGACTTGCCAGGCTGCATAAACTGAAACATATCTACAACTACATCTAACTCACACACGACACCCTCACCTTGGCCTTCTCTCTGCATTAACTGCTTTGGTTTAGTTTTTTTAAACTTATTTCTCCCAGACGTTTTACCTTTTTGAAGCAAAGTAAAGTGTGCTCATTTCCTTCCCTTTGTGACTGTTTTATTTCAATGAAAATAAGTTCACTACATATTAACGTGTGCAAAATTGAGAACTGTTATGCACTCAGCACCAGTCCATTACTTTCCATGACCGTATGAGTCAATGCTACACCTCATACTCAATTGATACCTCATGCTGGAGCAAACTTTCCAATAACACTGACTTTTATTTTTTAATCCACCAATATTAAAGTACACTTAATATTGCTAGCCATGACTGCAGGCACTCTAAACTGTAGAAATAAGGCTGTATGAGGGGAATGATGGTTGGGAAAGAAGTCAAGAAGCAGCTGCGCTGCTGTGGTGAGGCGAGAGCTGGGCGGTACACCTGCATGCCTGATTAAGCCATAAACAATAAGGGCTCTGTTTCCACCTGTCCACCTGTCTACAAACTGGAGCACCTCAGCTTTGTCCTGCAGCCCTGAATTCCTCTCTGCCCCTCCCAAGCTTCTGTCCACTCTGTTCCACTCGATACTAATGCCTCCACATTCTTACACATGCACAAACCTTAGTGGAGAAAATATGTTTGCAAGACTGAGATTTTCCAGTTAATGATCTTCCATGAAACCTTCCAGGACAGCCAATGATGTCCTTCAGACATGGCGATTTCAGTCATGTCATGGGCAGTGGGTCACATAGTCCTTTTCTCTAAGCTAAACTAGCCTATCTGAATTCCTTATTCACCAAGTCATTCACTCACTAATCACTGAAGGTCACTGAGCTCCAGTGTGCTTCATTAATCCCTTGTTTGTTTGTTTTAGGCATATACACTCATTTATTTTCTAGCTAAATCGCTTCCAGCCCACCCTCACATGCATCACATAAATCACATAAATGTGCAAATGAACTAGTCTGCATTGGTATTGTAAAGGATTCTCACCCGTCCAAAGCAAGGTTAAACTGTAAACGAATCTGAAGTGGACTTTTGTTACTTGCACTCTACTCTTTCTGAGACACTGCGCATGTATGGAACGTGTTCTCCAAGCAGACTCCAAACGGATAATAAGCACAACTGTGTGTTTGTGGTGCTGCAGCTGTCCGTGCATGCGTCATTATAATTGAGGTTTTAGCCATTTTTTTTCTACAACTCCTGCTGAATGTCTACATTAAGTGTCTCATTATGTGGATATTGACTTTAATTAACATTTTCTTCTTTGTTTTCTCTCTTACACTCTCTCTCTTTTTCCATAAAGTTTTAGGCCCTGTTTTTCCCGCCTTGTCTTATTATGTCTTGTTCCCTTTTTCTCCAAACACTCCTTTCCCAGTTATCCCAGTGCCAGAACACAAAATTCCTTTATTTAAGATATCATAATGATAATAAATAAAACATGAGGGATTCTTTCGGAGGTATCTATAAGCCAAAACAAAGTCGTAGTTTGCTACTGTGATGCAAACTCATTATCTTTTGTCTGTTCCTAACCCATCACTGAACCCACTGAGCCCCCCACATGTCTGGATCCCAGCCTGTGTTATATGAAGAATGTACACAGCACCACAGACATAAATGATGAATGATGTGCACGTGACATTAATGGTTCAAAGTCTTCCTGAGTATGATACAAAGGAGTTTCCCATAAACTGACTGAATATTTGTGAGTCAAAGTGCAGCTTGTGTGCATTTCTGTCCTATGCAGTTTTTTTATTTAATGTTTTTTTCATTAAAGAATTAAACAGCAGCTATCTCCTCTGTAGTTTTCCTTATCAGTTTTTCTTTGTTAAAAATCTGTTTATTATTAAGAAAAAAACAGAACAATGGCAGAAGTTCGTAAAAACAGAAGAAATCACATTATTAAATAAATTACCAATGTTCACAATAGATTATGTTGTTGATTTGTTAGACAGTTAGAGGTTCTCGTCAATGTTTCAATCAGACTGCGATTGTTAATCAGATATCCTGCAAGGTGAATCTAATTTCCTAATTTCTTTTAACATACACTCAGCAGACACTGTATTAGGTACACCTTGCTAATACTGGGTTGAACCTAGTTTTGTCTTCAGGATCAGTTTCTAAAGCTTAACTGCCAGTAGTAAACACTTGGTGTGGTCTTCTGCTGCTGCTGTTGCCCATCTGTTGACATCTGTATTCAGAGATGCTCTTCTGCATACCTTGGTTGCAACAAGTGGTATTTGAGTCACTGATACCTTCCTGTCAGCTTGAAGCAGTCTGGACTGGTTGTACATGGTAAATGGCCTGATCCTTATATAGCGCACTATATACAACATGCCTCATTCACCCATTCACACCCATTCACTTTTCTATGCTTGATTGCTTTCTAACATTCACATATCCACACTCTGATGAATGCATCGGAGAGATACAGACAATTTCTGAAATACCTAGACCAGCCATGTTCAAAGTAACTTGAATCACCTTTCTTCCCCGTTCTGATTCTCAGCTTGAACTTCCGCCGATCATCTTCACTATGTCTAAATGCACTGGGTTGCTGTCACGTGAGTGCAGAGTTAACATGCAGTTGAATGGGTGTACCTAATGAAGTGGATGGTGAGTGTAGAGAACACACTAGATCAGACTTTTCAGACTTTAAGGAGTCTTGAAATATATGATTATTCCTGTGTTAGTCTTTTTTACTCCTCACTGGGATATTCTTACTGCTTGGAAAGATGTGTGCCTATAGGAAATGTGCTTAATCTGTAGCCACACAGGCTTTTCCTCCATGTTAGTACCAAGGAAGCAACCATGCCAGAACAGGAAAACATTTAAATGAATCATCAGAAAGTAAATTTCAAACTGGGAAAAACTAAATCTACCCTCCCTGCTATACCTTTGTTTTTATAGCTGCCCATGTTACTGCAATTTTAACAGGAAATAGGTAACGAAGTAGAACGTGTTACAATTTTGGAAATCCAGGGTTCCAGACACAACCCTTTTCACTTTGACTAACCGTTTTTGTGCCTACACCCAAGCAAAGCTTATCCACACCATTATTTGAGTTAACGAGCAACAACAACGCTTGTTGTTGTTGCTCGTTAACTTGCATCATAAACCTGAGTTTTGCAATAGTGTCTTGAAATGACTTTGGAAGTCAGACAAAAATGATTAATCAATTTTTTTTCATCAGTTTTAATCAATTTCCTAATTTCTTTGGTCAGATTTAGTCACATATAAGAACTTTATTGCAGTCTTTTGTGCTCTGAATGCCACAAAACTCTTTAGTGCATAAAGATACCCAAAATGGAGCTTGTAATCTACAGCAATAACTTCTTTCCTATCATTCAGCATGTTTAGGATGAAATTTCTCTCACAGAAAGTCAGAGCAGTGCCATCCTCTGAGGTGGTCTTATCTCTGCCTGAGAAGCCCACATCCTCAACATTAATAGTAAAATATACAATGTAGCCATTAGCAAGGCCAATTTGCCCTTGTAAACCCAGTCCCCTGTTGTGTGAGATGGAGACACTTTGCCATTATTTTTACACTCCAGGAGAAAAGTACTCTAATGTAAATGTGCTGTATGTTTATTGGTTGCTCATCAAGCAGGAACCATTCTGTTTATTTCACGTAAACTACTTGCAGATGCAGGATTTAAATCTCTAAGATGACACTGGTAATTTTTGCTAAATTTAGCAACACATTCGAAAAGAAAAGCAACGGTGGTATAGTAACAAAGACCTGCAATGTTCCTCGACTTTCCCTTTCCAGTTTCCAAAACCATGAAATATATTTTAAAGAAAAATAGATAGTAGCCCATCTATGACTGTAATAATGTGATAGTTTCCAATGCACTTAACATAATCGCTGACATTCTTACCCAGCAAATTTGCTGAAAACGATTTGCCACATTTTTCCAAAGCAGACTAATGAAAACCTTTCTGGAGAGTGTCTAAGGCTGTATTGTTAAACGCACGCTTTTAAAGCCCTCCTGGCTGTGTACTGTCCCCCTGCCAACCGTATCCACTAGAAAAAAAAAACTTCTAGGGTTCCAACTTGTATTGTTTTATGTGAATCTAATACCCAATGTTAAGCTTATACGGCTCCCAGTTTCCAAGTTCACCATGAACAAAGCATCAAAAACTTGTGTGGCTGGAAACTTTATTATGGCCCAGACTGAAAGAACGACAGATGAAAGTGGCGGTTTATTCCAATCAGTGATAATCCACTTTCCCACCATTCTCCTTGTTGTTTAACTCTTTGACACACACTGACAGACATTTTGTGTGGTCATGGGCCTGTGAGGAGTTAAAGTTGAAGACAGAGTTAGCAGATGTAGTTCAAAAGCAATAAAATTGAAACACAGTTTATAAACTAACTACTTATTTATACTTTATTTATAGGTTTGCAAAAGCCAGCTACGTAAAGTGCAACATTCTCATGACTATGTGTGCCTGCCTGCCCTAAAAATACTGCTTAGGTGAGCATTTTTAAATAAGTACTTAATCCAAAGTTGGAACAAGGAAGATCATTTAGATTGGAGACTGTAGAAGTCACTTGGATGAGTGACGAAATGTTCTCCCACTGAAAACGCTACGTCCAGATGAACAGAATCAACCTTTTCGGATTTATTTACCTGGATGATTGAGCATGCATCAAAACAAGGAAGATCAGTTTGTCATAAAAAAAGAATCCAAGGCATCTATAGTGTCCTATTCCAGTATTATGTTACACATACTACTACAACTGTCTGCAAAAAAAAGACATCCAAGGTAGAGGGGATTTAGAACACAATGGAGTTCTTGTAGCTGCTGCATGACTTAATATCACATGAAATTAACTGCACTGTAATTTTTAGAAGTGATAACACAACATGCAACACAGATGTTGGAAAAAATGTAAATATACACTCTGCGTTCAGAATAAAATGTACCGAGGCAAAAAGTTCATTCTGCTGTTTGATATCAACAGCACCCCACATCACATGTTCTCCATGAACAAAAAGTGCTTTGGACTCAGAGATCCCCAGTGAAACTTGGAAGGAAAAGCCTCGACTGTTTCTTTATTTGACTTTTTCCAGTCTCTTAGAGAGGAAAAAAAGAGGGAGACAGCAGAGAGAGCCACTACCTGCTCCATGCACTACACTTCATAGCAGATCTGTCCAGCAGAGAGCAGACTCACTGCGAGCCACATCACGGGAAGCACCACAGACTATCGCTAACTATTTCAGCATTGTGTGTCTGTGTGTGAGGTACAGGCATTTCTCATGTTGTGGGGACCTAAATCTCTTTACACAGTCTTCACGGTGATACAGTGAAGAATTTTTGTTTGATGAGGGTGAGGTAAGGTCTGGTTTAGTTTATAGAGTACAGGTCAAGGCTATGGAACTGGTAGCAGTTAGGTTTGGAGCAATAAATTGAATATAAGTTTTGCAGAGTGTGTACACATACTGACAGGTGTTTATTTGTCACATAGTTGGATTATTGATTAGTGCAGAATGTACAGTGTATAAGCATGCTTGTGATCTCAGGGGGTAACTTTGATTAACTCAGTTTCATTAATAGCCCCACTAATACCTGTGATTAAAATCCAATCTTTCCTCCCACACACATTTCAGGCTTTTGGGGTAATTATTCAGTTTATTTGTCTGTATCTGGAAAAAAAACACAGAAACACACAGCCACACAGTCAATGTATAACAGTATATGTCTCTACTTTTAAATCTTTTAGTCTAAAAAAAGGGATGCGGAGGAGGAAGAAAAGAGCTGTTGTTCAAAAAAAACATCAATAATATGTCCCCTGCAAATCTTTCTCTCTCTCTCTCTCTCTCTCTCTCTCTCTCTCATTCTTTCCTGCCAGATGCATTCAGATTAAGGAATGCATCACTCTGTATGCTTTGGCAGCTGATCAGGCCTGCCTGGCTAAGTGATGTGAGCGTGGCTGCAGATGACTATCAGCCTTATCTGGTGCTTATTAATCTCCCAAAGGAAGTTCAAGGATCTTATAGTTAGACTAAACTCAGTGCCTAACCATCTATCCATCACTCAACACATTAACCACTCCTCCAGCAACCCAGACTACCCAGTTTTCTTCTACGAAGACTGGTATTTTTCATTAAGATCAAAGCTGATTAGCGCACTACTCTAATGCTCATCTTGTCAAGAGGGGCCTCAGAAGTTTTGATTTTCAGTCTGCAGTTTACAGTAAAAAGGCAACAATCATAACTTTGTAAACCACATATAGTACACTGTATAGTCTGTGGTCCTTCTGAGTGCAGTCAAAGCATGGTGGATACTGCTTGATAACTTATACAAAATGGTATAGTGCGTATAGAAAAATTACAAAGACAAAAATAGAGAACGGTCGATCATATTGTCTACGGTCATTTTACTGTATAGTTTCAGAGAGCGTTTAATACACTTGGCATTAGTTCAGAAGATTGATGGAGCTAAGAAGTCACATGTCAGCATCCAGAAGTCTTAGCTATATGATTTATATTATGTATATTCATTAGCCTGTTTTATTATAAGGAAACAGTGATGCTCTTCAAGCAAATTCACATGTTTATTTATATGTTTTGTCTGACAATGTAGAGATGTTGTTAACTGTTGCCAGTCTAGAGTTAAATGGATTTTCAAAAAATAGTGCTACAGAGATGAAGGAAACTAGCATAAAACTGTGCATATTTACCCATGTGCAGCTTATAGATGTGTTCATTCCAACTTCATTTCCATAATCCATACATTAAAAAAAAAAAATAATTAAAAGACATATTGAGATAACATGCGAGAAACCTCGCTAGACTAAATTTTGGCTGTGCGCAGCAACTCAAACTGCTACCAGTTAAGGAAGAGTTCAAATTGCCATTGCTTAATTGTGCAGTGATTTTGAACAAATTTATTTAATTGCTAGCTTGAGAGTTGCTTATATTTTGCATATGTGTTGTTTTAAGGGAAAAGATGAGATTTACTTGTTCTAACAGGAACATCTGCGCTCCAAATAACGCAATGATTTTCTGGAATCAACTGACTATTGACTTCTGACCATACTATGCACTGTGATTTAGACCGTAGAGGTTTACACACAGGTCTATCCACACATTGCCTTATCTGCAATTCCGCACAAGATGGGCTCAAAAGCACTTTTGTCCTTTTAGCCCATATCACATAACGGGAAACCACTGGATGAAGAGTCAGTTGAGGTACGACCAGTGAAAATATTCATACTGCTGCAATGTCTCTCCAATCCAAGCCCAACATCTGTTCCAGACAGAAAGCAAGCAACTGCCAGAAGCATGTTCAAAAATGAAATAGCTTAAAACCAATGGAGTAAAAGAGAAATACAAGAAAAGAGAGCAACGAAAAAGGAAAACAAGAGAGTCTGTATTTCCATTTGATATCCAGTGCTTGCTTTCTTTTCTTTTCTTTTTTGGCATGGTTATTTTCCAATTGGTTAGCCTCCTATATGGTTCTGAATTCTGAGCCCTGGATATTTTCTACTAGGTGATAAAATCGCATTGACATTATAAGGTGCTAATTGCCAGAAGTTGAAGTGAAATTAATGGAAAAAGAAAGGATAAATAACATCTGAATTTACGGGAATGAACATGAATATTTACAAAGCAGAAAGTGTGTGTGTGTGTGTGTGTGTGTGTGTGTCCGTGCATGCATGTACAGAGAGAGTATAGCACACTACATAGTACATGCACAGTATCAAAAAGAAGAATGTAAAGGTTCTTGAACAGGGATCAGTTGGAAAAATACATATTTCTTACATATCTAAAGGTTGCTTTGTGCAAATCTGCTTTTTTTGTCTGGGAGGAAACTAGGCTCCTTCACCTTATCTGGGCCCTGTGACGGGAGGCTTTGGCCAATCACAGTTTAGGTTCATAGAGCATTTTTAAACACAGAAAAGGCTTGGGTACTCAGGAGGTTGTGTGGTGTTAAAGAGAGGACCTTTACCTCGGAGTGCAAGGCAAAAAGTCAGGAATCATTTAGCAGAAATGAAGCACAAGCTTTTCGTCTTTGTCAGAAAGGATGCCTTTCAGACTCTGGTACCTTTAATCTTATTATTAATATTTTTTCCAGGCTATTTAAACTTTTATTTACAATTTCTTCACTCTTGTTTCAGGAACACTTGGAATTTTGTTTTCAAACACAAATTAGATATGGAAATCGCTCCAAATGATTACAATGATTCTGAAAAAAGTAAACCAAAATTTTGTAAAGCAAAAGCATTTGGTGAAAAGCAGATTTATTCATTCCACCTGAAGGTTTATTTTTGCTGGGGTTTTTTTTCAATACTTTGCATTTCCAGAATTTTATAGCTTCATTGTTTCCCCTCTAAAAGGCAGTGGACCTTTTAAACAGTTCAGTCACAGGCAAAACATCCAGAAAACTCTAAAGCACGAGTCACAGTTTGACAGACCAAGCTATAAGTTTACAACTTACAGAGTCTTTTCTCACACTTGGCAGCAAAAGTTAAAGCCAATTACAACAGATTAAACAAACAATTTCTTAAGGCAGGCATGTAAAGGAGGCTGTTAAAAGTCAGGGAAATGTTCATCTGGTGTCAACCTTGCTTCCCTCAGGATTCTAATCTGTTACATCTGTACATAACGACTGCCAGAGACTGGGGAAACACGACACTCAAACCTATTATTTTCAACCATTAATTGTGGTGCTTTCTGATTTTACACTGAAGTGTTCCTTTTTTTGTGGACCCCACTATCAAAAAAACCTTCAACTGAGAGATCCATTCATCAACTTGATTGTAAGACTGAAACATTTTGACAAAGATAACATTCTTAATGTCCTACTACTGCTGTACGGTGACGACACAATAATAAGCAAAATAATAAAAAGGCCATCTTAGGAGTAAAACCTTCCTGATAATAAAAGAGGGAAATATTAAAAGTTGATATAAATCCATTATGGATGTTGCACCAGTGTCCCTTTATAAAAATAGACAAGTCAAAATGGTTGCTCTGCAAATGTATTCTAATACAAGTGGTCCTCTTGAGCACCCTTAGCACTTTTATGGCCAATGGCCAATAGCCAGCTTGTTAACGACTTCTGATGAATCTAGAATAATGACTCAAGGATTTCGTAGAGTGTACATATACAGTTTGAGTGCAATTGGACATTGCAACCACAGAGTGCACTTAAGGACACATGGCTACTGTTAAGACGCTGGCTGTGATCACATGGATGGGTGCTTGGTTTGGAGACAGGCAACCGAACCAACTCTGGATAGTGGAACAATTACATGCAGATGGGGTTGGCTCCATTGCCAGACTCCTGGCTACTAAAATTCAGAATTTCTTTGCAATCAGGTGTTTTGCAGGAGTAACATTAAAAGAAAATCAAGAACAGAAAGCTTAACAAAGGGCGAAGAGGAATGACAACTGGAGTTTGGACTGAAATAATAACCTACCACACCCACTCTCTGACTGCCTGCACCTTCCAGAAATTTGTCAAGACAGTGATTCGATTCTTTGTCCCCGGGGTGTCACATTAAGAGGCAGAAAAAGCAAAAGTTTTTTTCTTCTGCTTCAAAGGACAGTCCAGGTGAATTTGAGTGTGATGAAGCCATGGCTTGAGGCTTGTGATAACAGGGATGATATGTGTGTTTATTTGTCAGGGTTATGGTGAGTGCATGCTTGAGAAATTATGAGTGCTACACACACACAGCTTCACACAGCAAGTCATAGCAAGAAAGAAAAGCTCAGATGAACAGAATGTCTGCAAGTGGAAGCAAAGTTTGAACATACCAAGACAAAAAAAACCCTTAAATATGCTGTATAATAGAAGGAAAATGCAATTTAAATTAAATGTGAGCATATATACTGTTCTCCATTACCACCGCTGACCATAGTGCTTCTCGTGGGATCTGTCACCCACTGCCAACAGCTTACATAGCTGGGTCATGCCCCATCTCTTCAAAGGCCTTCTGATCTGTAGCGCTTATTATTAGTCTTTGCTTCCCACAGGAGGGCCTGCTGTCATCTGCCCAGTAGCCTCTGTTGACCACCATCCATCTGCACACCCTCTCACCAGCAGACCTTTCAGCACAGTCATAAAGGTTCAGGATATACAGCACCAACACCACGAAAGACAAAGGTCTCCACATCCAATCAAAGGTAACCCTCTCTGACCTCTTAAATTTAACTAAAATATTCACATCTTTCTAAAATTTCTCAGAAACATGTTGATAAATTCTCAAATCATTAGCTGTTTTGACTTTGCTTACAATAGCTGTGTACACTGCGAAGTCTGTATCAGAGCCCACATGACAGAGAGACAAATAGAAAGTACTTTTAGGGTAAATGTGACTGTTTAATAAAGCTCATGTTTCATAAGACTCTTGTGAGGTATGGCATTGAACTTTCATATCCATCTGCATTTTTCTCAAAGTACAGAAAAGTATCAAGTGTGAGACTATTTTAATTTCCATATGTGAACTGTGATGCATGCTTATAAAATAAACATGTGTTGTACATTATGATAAACTTGGAGTCTAAAGGGTTTGGGTATATGTGCTTAAGGCCTTTTAAAGGTCTCACTAATATCTGAGGCGCAAAAGCTCCACTAAAGTTTGAAAGCCTCTCTTCTTAGAAAAGAAAACTGACCTATAGTAACTCTGTAGCCTAATGGAAACACGTGATATTTCGCCAAATAGCAAAGAAGTCATAAAGAGGAAAAACTAAGATGAAAATACTGCTTTGGAAAATTTGTTCCTGTGCTGTAACCTGAGAACCCGGGGTGGATAGTCATCTGGAAGCT
This sequence comes from Etia nguti, assembly GCA_015106755.1. NCBI lineage: Eukaryota > Metazoa > Chordata > Actinopteri > Cichliformes > Cichlidae > Etia > Etia nguti. The sequence continues at coordinate 37,990 of VUQG01044030.1, read as the reverse complement.
CCGTTTACCTTTTTCTCTCTGTTCTATGTGCACGTTCCTGCAAGTGTGTGCATGTTGCCTTTGAGTGTGACCCAATGCTTTCCATGTGTGCACAGGAAAGGCAACTGTCATTTTGTTTTGATGGGACCAGATAGATCACCCATATGTTAGGGCCAGAGAGCAGCACCACTGCCTGGTGATGACGCCATCCCTTCCCACAAAGCCCAACATCAACAAAGCAGGGACAGTAACCAAAAGAGGTTGTGTTTTTGACATTTGATTTCCCACTATCTTTCCTTTTTTTTCAGGAAAATGCTTGCAAAGTATATTCCCCTTCTGTCTACGATTAATCTTCTAAATACTGGAGGCTGGACAAACTCCAAAAACTTTCGCTTTGATCTTGCAAATTGAGCCTAACTGAAGGAAGGAAAATTTTGAGGCAGCAGATAAGCAAATAAATTACTTAAAATCAAAGACCTAATCTTTAAAATCAGTACACTATGTTTCCAGATCAGTATTAGTACATCATATGTAAAGATCCCCCATATGTATGTTATGAAATTGCTTGTTGATTGTTTAGTTTAAAATGGAAAATGAAAAGTTGTCTGTCTATTATAAGCTGTAAAAGATAAACACAGCTGCCTTACTAATGACTTCTTTATAAAATTAATGTGGCGCCTGCAAAGAAAAGAATATAAAGTCTTTATAGTGATAGATTCGTCGCTTGGTTAGGACTAAAAAAATAACGACAAAGTTGTCAATTTTAACATTGTGGTTTCCATGTTATTTTAAATATATTCATAATTTTCTGATCGTCACTTGATCTTGAAAGTCATTCTCCTATGTGTCATACACACCCTTAAAAAAAACACACACACACACGCCCTTCACCTTCCCCAAAATAATCCACACGCGGAAACAGTAGTGAGGCCGATGCTATGGCTAAGGGATCCTGGTCTGTGTGATGTGGAAGCTAAACGTCTACTGTTTCAGAAAATAAACATAACAGGATTGTCCCAGAGTAACACACGCTCGCCAGCAGACAGACTCATAATATTTCCCCCATCTGATGACAGCAGGGAGAGTTTTCCATAGTGATAACAGGAATGTTTTCACACCCTTTAGACACATGCAGTCTCCTCATTGTGGTCAATCTCAAACAGAGAACCTATTTTGGGGCCAACGCACATACAGTTAAACGTAAATGAAGCAGGGTCACCCACTGCAGACAGTGACAGAGGATACGCCTGCTGGCCTGGCTATGATTTTCTCTCAGTCTCTTGGAGGGACTTATCTTGAATTCTTCTTTGCTCTGTTTTAGATCAGCTTGTAATCCCTCTTCTCCATCACTGGAGTCATTCCTGACTTTTTATTTCTCTTTGTGAGCCTAAAAGATCTTTGGGCAAGTGCAAACACCCACATACTGCAACACATAAGCATATGAAATATGGTGGTGTACTGTTTTAGAGCAAAGTGCCAGAAACTACAGTTCCTTGAATGGATTGACTCCACAGACTCCCCTATTAAAGTGTCCAAGTTTACAGGAGACATAAACATGTGTTCAAAAAACAGTTTTGGTCTCTACGGCTAATTTCCCTCTTTAAAGCAACTGCACCTCTTTTGTCAGTGTTCATACACAAGAGTCAAATGTTTGTCCACTAAGCCTGTTTTAGCTCTGAAAAAATAACATCAGACTTAATATCACAGTGAATTGCAGGTGCACCTTGGTAACAAACTTATCTGCCCATCTCTGGTGTTAGTTAATAACCCCCTAGCTTTACTCTCATATCTAAATAAGTTCAGTATCTTCTTAGCTATACTGTGTGGTGCTTTAGGGCACTGCTGACAAGAAACCAATTAATTATAAATAAATAAGAAGTATGCACCTTTAAAAAATCCACACAAAATGGCAATGGCCGCAATGCGCCGCTGAAGGTTTTAACACATAGTCCACAAAGCAATGAGTGACACTGCGGTGGCTACATCCATCTCAAACATTTTGAGGCTGTATGTTTCTTACAGCTGTGATGAATAGCACAGACTGGCACAGCGGCAGCCATTGATAATTCTTGGAATAGCACAGACCAGCCTTCGTCTACATCCCCTGTCAAGCCCAGGCTCTGGTATCACACATACACAGATGTATGCTGTGTAATACACAGACACCATTCAAAACCACAGTTTCACAATACCACTATGTACATTCGACAGTGAAGCGAGAAGCTGCTGCCTGCCAATTTCTTTTTTTCTTGGACTCCGTCTAAGAATATTAAGCGTCCTTTTCTTCACTCTTCCAGTATTAGCATTTGATTAACTACACTGACTTGCCCAAAAATGCAAATACAACATCATGCTAATCCAAGAGCTCAGTAACTGAAGCTGTTTGAGATGAGGCCAGCAGTGATCAAACAGAGCACTGTGCTCACCTGAGCATTCAGGAAGATCTAAATATGCAATGAAGACCCCTGGGGTTCACCTGGCTTCCTGTGCGTTCCACCAGCCCATGTCCCAGCAGGTTTAGAGCAGGTGGGAGGGTGATGTTATTCACACCTGACTGACTTTTTTACTCTTATCCTGATAGGTGAACGAAGTATTACCACATTATAAGACACCTGAGAGAGCATGCAAACATGCATGCATGCTAACAGTTCATGAATGCGCACAATTAAAACCTCACTGTAAACACAATTTATGATGTGATAATGTTTAACAGCTGGTAACCAACATCTAAAGATTAAAAAGGTTCTGTTAACGTGTGATAATAATTGTTTTAATCACATAAAATTACACGATAAAAAAAGACAAACAGGTTATTATTAACCTTTTATACATGAGAAAAAACTGCCTGCTGGAAAAAAAATTGGATAGGAAAGTGTTAGCTGCCATGTGTGAACAAAATTTCTACATATGAATGGCAGAAAAAATGCTGGAAAGAATTGTATTACATAGAAAGCTAAAAGATAGCACCTAAGGCCACATCATTGTCTTATTAATTATATGCAAGAAAAAGTTAGAACAGAGAAATACTGGTGGTTATTGACCAGTGAAGGTTTGGTTTCCAGGTTGTCCTCAGGACGTACAATGCCTGCTCCTATTCTTATGTATAACAAATAAGGATTTAATTTACACGTGGCAGTACTGACAATGACTAGAACCAACAAGCTGATAGAATAAAAAGACAGCAGTGTGCCCTTGCGTTTCTCTCCAAGAAACACTGAGAAACACATGTCTCTGTTATAGCTTTGCAGTGCTTTTAAACTAAATTAAAAATGTCAGTGCTCGATACAGATGCTATTACTAAAATCAAAAGAAACAATATTTAGCTTACATAATTTATTCACAACATTAAAATCATTAAGAGTGAATAACACTGACCATTTCTTTGGAGTGCAATGTTCTGCAGAGAAACCTTACTGATGTGAGGTTGTTACATATACCACCTGCCTAAACAATGCCGTAGGCCAAGTACTTGCCTATGGCCTCCGAAAAGGCAATGCACATTGGCACACTACAGGTCATGCTCAGAAATGACTCAGTAAACATAATAGCTAAGGCACACAGTTATCTAAGCTTCCCAAAGCCAAACCTGCTCTATTATCCACAGGATGTGCCAGAGCAAGCCCTATCCATGGAGTCTCGATAACAGAAACAACTGGACAGATGTGCATGCTGCTAATTCCATAGGCACTTACCCCATACCATCAGAGATTCAGGCTTCTGAACAAAGTGCTGATAGCAAGCCAAAGGTTCCTTCTCCTCTTCAGTTTGGGGGATCCAGTGTCCATGTTTTTCAAAAAGAATTTCACATTTTCGATTCGTCTGACCCCAGAACAGTTTTCTAAAGCTTTGGCTTTCTACTCTGAGCACTCAAAGCACTTTACACAACATTCCTCATACACCCCAGAACTTTTTTCTATGCTCTAACGTTCATACACCCCATCGGCAAGCAACTTGTGGTTAGTATCTTGTTCAAAGATATTTGGCATGCAGAATGAAGCAGACGGGGATCGAACCCCCAACCTTTCAGTTAGTAGATGACCTGCTCTGCCTCCTGAACTACAGAGAGCAGCATTACTGGAGTCCAGATATATTTGCATAATAGAGCTTTAATCTGCATTTGTTGATGTCACCATGAACTGTGCTGAATCATGTTATCTAATTAGGGATCAAAACTATGAATGAACACATATAGAATTATGCAGTAAACAAAAAAGTGTGAAATAACTCAAAACATGTTTTATATTTTAGATTCTTCAAAATAGCCACCCTTTGCTTTCATTACTGCTTTGCACACTCTTGGCATATCTCGATGAGTATCATGAGGTTGTAATATGAAATGGTTCCCAGAGATGCTGAGCACTTGTTGGCCCTTTTGCCTTCACTCTGCAGTCCATTTCATCCTAAACCATTTCGATTGGGGTTAGGTCAGGTGACTGTGGAGGCCACGCCAGCTGGCACATCACTCTCCTCCTTGGTCAAATAGCCATTACACAGCCTGGAGGTGTGTTTGGGGTCATTGTCCTGTTGAAAAATAAATGATGGTCCAACTAAACGCAAAGCGGATGGGATGGCATGTCACTGCAGGATGCTGTGGTAGCCATGCTGGTTCAGTGGGCCTTCAATTTTGAATGAATCTCCAACAGTGTCACCAGCAAATCACCCCCACACCTCCTCCTCCATGCTTCACAGTGGGAACCATGCATGTAGAGACCATCCGCTCACCTTTTCTGCGTCGCACAAAGACACGGCGGGTGGAACCTAAGATCTCAAATTTGGGCTCATCAGACCAAAGCACAGATTTCCACTGGTCTAATGTCCATTCCTTGTGTTTCTTGGTCCAAACAAATCTCTTCTGGTTGTTGCTTTTCCATAGTAGTGGTTTCTTGCAGCCATCTGACCATAAAGGTCTGTTTCACGACGTCTCCTTGGAACATTTGATGTAGAGATGTGTCTGCTATTGGAACTCTGTGTGGCATTTATCTGGGCTCTAACTCCATTAAGAAGGCAAGAAATTTCACAAATGAGCCCTGAAAAGGCACACCTGTGATGTGAAAACCATTTCAGGTGACTACATCATGAAGCTCACTGAGAGAAGGCCAAGGGTTTGCAGCACTGTCAACAAAGCAAAGGTTGGCTAAATTTATTTATAATTTTTTTTCTTTCTACATAATTCCATATATCTTGCTTCATACATTTGACGTCTTCAGTATGTATCTACAATGTAGAAAGTAGTAAAAATAAAGAAAAAACATTAAATGAGAAAGTGTGTCCAAGAGATACAGAGATACACTGCAGACAAACTTTAAAAAGTTTTTAAAAGTTTCTTTTAAAAAAATATTTTCAAAACTCCCAATGACTCATGTAATAGTAAAATTACTACATACCTATTCCATTACTATCTGGAAGCACTGTGGTACTTCAGTGCAAACAGATCTAACACAAAGCTGACAGCTCCAAAATGTTCTGCATGTACATAATTCATGAGCACACTCTCCCAATGTCACTACAATGAGCTGATTTACAGCAGATCACCCAGTGTCTGTTCAGTCACAATGATGGCAGCTAAGTGCGCTGACACGGTTGAGCAAAGGCCTCATTGTGGAATAAAATGCATGGTCTAAGCTGTAAGAGAAGAGCTCGCCACATTTCATTAACCTCATATTGAACTGAGCAGATCTGATGAAGTCATAAAGTCCAAACCCCATTTTGCTTTCATTTGAAAAGACTTTCACTACAGCGCACAAGTCATCAATCATGTCCACACTCAGGCTGCCCAGGGGCCAATATGCGGATACAGCCACACACACAAACATCCACTGAGACATATGTATACACTCAAGGGCACAAATACTCATTTAGAAGCACTGTAGATTCAGCCATTCTCTATATCACCCTTACCCACCTTTTTTTTTTCATACACACACACACACACACAAACCCGCGCACACATCTGTGAGGCAACATGCTTTAATCAGTCAAGCCAAATGGGTTTAAACAAAAACAGTGATAAAGCTTTTCCTTTGTGCCGCAGGCTCTAGAGTGCCATGCACAGTCATCTGTTGAGAAATAAGGAGCCTTAGAGACAAAAATAATCAGTGATGCCTGACGCTGTCTAATCACTTTCTACCAAAGCTTGAAGAAGAAGAGGTTTGAGGGCAGACAGACAGGCAGCAATACATACTTAGAAAAAAAAAAATTTTTAAAAAGAAAAAGGAGGAAATGGAGGAGGAAAAAGTAAAAGACAGCTTAGTGTTTATTGTTAAGGTCATGTATTATTTATCCGTCTATATGAACACAAAAAGAAATCTGAAGAGCTCTGTTGCCTATTTTTGGCATAGTTTAACTAACAGTTTTGCTGAATTTGATAATAATCTCTATTTCCAGCCTTTTCGTGAAAGAGCTGAAAGAGAAAACAGCAAAGCACTGGAGGGGATTTCAAAATATTAATGTGGGAATAAACCCCTGCTTCTTAATGAGGACTGCACAGCTGTGGTTTCAACTTGCAGCCAACTGAGCCTGTTGAGTACATGGAAAAAAGCAAGATAACTGCAGGATTTAACAATCCTAAGATACAGCAGAGTGGAGAAGCTTGTTGGGCCCTTTAAAGCCCCCACATCACTCACACTAACCAGTCTGTCCGTTTCAAGGAAATACCTCCTTACAGCAATTCATTTTGATACATCCACTGGACTTGTCCACTTATTAAAGTGTACAATCTGCGGCCAGCTCTGGACTACTTTCATCATAATTTCCTTCCTTCAAAGTCCCAGAAGAACTAGTAACCAGAGTTCCTCACTTTTAATAATAACTCTGACTATGAGCCCAAGAGCAAAGATAAATATTGTCCATTACTTCGGTTCTCTGGTTAAAGAGAACAAATGTAGCAGCTGAAGTAGAGAGCCACCCTCTATTATACTTTACAGTCTCCACCACAGTGCCCTCTTTACTGCTACAGCTTCTCAGCATGAGCTGGATGACCTCCCAGAAACATTAAGAGAAGCTTTACATTCATAACCGCGACAAAATATATTGTAAGACAAGCTGGTGTATCAAAGATATACTCCTTCAGGGTTGGCTAGATTTATGGTAGATCTTCCGATTAAATTTGAAATTCTCCTCTTCAAACAAGCACTCTGTATTACATCAAGTCCTGGCAAACATTTATGTTTATAATACATTGACTGATCTCATCACTATTCTCTTTACACTACTCATTGCCACGATTGTTTTTAATATAAGTGAACTATGACTAAAGAGATGTGAACGCGTAGGTTGGGAGAGCGCGGTCGCTGGCAGTACGGTGCTCTCAAGCCAAAATCCATTATTCTGATCTTCAACCAAGACCCATAAACATTTTCCTGTGTTTTCATTTCCGACAGGAAAAGCAGGTTTTAGCAGACGTTTGGCATCTTTGACAGATATGGTCAAAGGGTTACTAAAATATTCCACAATAAATATACGTTTACATATATGACTAGTACAAGGTTTGTATTGGTCAAGGGTAATCCTCAAGTATGCACAAAAATATATTTATAATGTCATCATATAATATTTATTGATTGATATTGCATGAATCAGAAGCAGAAAAAATAATAAAGCACATTAGTATTTTTTGATTAAGATGCCAACAGTTGTTTACTTGCATTCCTGAACAGAAAAACTAGTTTTACTGGTTGAATGCTATGCTTGATTCATTTCTGACTTCTCAGAGAAATCCACTTTGTAAAAACAGGAATTAAGTTTGTTTTTGTTCTTGACAGATTTCTAAAATATTTGTGTTTTCTTGTCACCTGGTCTATAAAAATGTGTTAAGCACTAAATATTCTTGCAAAAATACAAGTCCACCTGGCAAGTTATCGTTTACTGCAGCACTACAATGCATACAATTACAGCAAAAAGAAAGCACAACATCCTTAATTTTTCTAAGGTTTTACATATCCAGACATAATAAAAAATAATCTGGTCCTAGTAGGTATTGTTCATGTCAGGCTGTATATACCTCATTTTAAGGCCTGTTGAGGACCATGTTACTTTTATTAATTGCTGATACAGAAAACCTTTATTTAAATAGGGTGTACTTTCTTTTTACCACAACTGTATACGAAATTATTCCACGTGCTTGTGTATGATGAAAGTTTATTTGAAAAAAGGCAATAAAAGCCCTTCCTTCTTTCATAAAAAGATCTTTGGAAGTGCTGAGAGGAAAAAGAGCAGGTCCAAGTGCTTTTACACAACTAAGTGGGTGCTAACAACGTTCCTTGATTGTTGTTGTAGTAAACTTTCTCATAAATGCCACACAGCAGAATGGTATATATCTGCATACACAAGTACCACACCTCGAAGTGGCAGGCAGAAACCCTCAATGGTAAGTTCTGAATTTATGAAACAGTCATGTTTATTACAGCTCTTGATATGCAACTGTAGGAGGCTGGGGACAAAACACATCGACAGGCCATGTGTGTTAGAACAGAATAAAATATGAACACAAATACAGATGTAGTCCAGCCCTTGTGGCCATGTTTAGACTTCCACGTGGCTGTTCGAGTTGTGTGAAACTGTCGAGTGAGCGCTGTACTCTTGTCACAGAGTTTACATATAGGAAAAGTGGTTTTCGTGAGAGGAAAAAAAGCCAGACAAGTGTGCATTAGTTTGACATAGCAAAGCATAAAGGGGATAAAAAAGGGCAATGCTGAATCTGGTTTGGTTTACTGCACACTTTTAAAATTAGTTCCATTGTGAAGCTGGACCCCAATACCAAAATTGAACAGGTTCTAATTTCTGGATTAAATTGCAGGAGACAGAAGTATGATGTTGGTGCTCTTATAAAACACAGACGCACATGGTTGAGAAACTTGGAAGACGAGTCAAAGTTATTGCTGAAAGTCGATATCAAGCAGTTCATATTATACAAGGAGATGAGACAAGCAAGAGTCAAAAGACAGCCTTGGGGGAAGAGGACGGATTTGGGGATAGAAAAAAGAAAACAACTGATTTGGCTCATTCGTGTAAGTAACAAAAGGGCCTCTATAAATCTTTCCAAAAGAATATTAGTTGCATTCCTTAACTGTCAACTACTGGCTTTGTGGACACTTGAAAACACAATTGCAGATCAATAAAAACTACTGAAGTCTTTTCCAAGCCCCTTGTGGAGACATGGATTAGGACCCAAGGAAGGATGTAAGATGAATATGGGATGCTAAAGGACAGAGCTCAGTGAGTCTTGATGCCACAGGGAAGGAATCCAACCTGGCCAACAGGCTCTAGAGGATATAGTTCTTTCCCTCTTACTAACCATCATCAGTGAGAGTGCAATCAGCTGTGGTCCTGGAGGAAAATTAAGATGAAGGGGAAAAAAACCAGCACCCCACACCAGGCGCCCCTATGTTTTCCCCTTCTAATTCCCCCGAATCAGTGGTGCCAACTGTTCATTTGGAGAGATGAATAAAACTAACATGGTTGTTCTGGGCAAAGGGACAAAGAAAGACATGCCAGTGGTGGAGGCAACTGGCAAGGCACGAGACACCACAGCATCCATCTGAAACCTTTCCTTCTGTTTCTCCTTCTAAACCCAGAGAAGAGATCTGATTACTTTTTACTGCTGCCAGTGGACATAAACACTGCTATCCCTTGAGCTATTTATGCCATAAATGCCCACGGTGAGAAATGGAACTGCTTTTACAGTAATTTATGTTTAAACGTCATCACAAGGTTGCCTACTATACTGCCCCAAAACCTATGGTAAAGAGGTTTTAAGTTAGAGTGTTGAAAACCTTTAGCAAGTGAGAAAAGTGTGACTTATGGGCACTTTAAATCAAATCTGCCAGCATTTAGATCAAAGATCACACTGCTGTTTAAAAAAAAACTCTTACGCCCACAAACAGACACAATCCCAACCACTAACACAGTCCGCGACACATCCTTGGCAATACAGCGCATGCTAAATTATACCCCATCCCCACGTACACAGTTAATGCAGATCCATTAATGATTATCTTTACAGACAAGGATCTGTGTCCTCTGGCATTTCTTCATCTTTACTAGTGCAGTATACTTTCTGTACCCTGAATAGATTGTTTGAGCAGCACAGTTTCCACTTTGGAGCAACTTTCAGAAAGACTGAAAATAAACAGCGAGTGCTACTGAACCTCTGTAATGGTGCTTTCCTCTGAGAGTGTGTGGATGACGGAGCTCTGCTATTTGTCTCTCTTTTATAACCACTAGAAAAGCACCCACAGATTCAGCTAGATGTTTTCGAAACCATTGAGTTATGGTTTTACCACACTGATGTCACTGTTTAATAGCAATGGTTGTGCTGAATTCTGGACTTTCCTTAAGTGCTTGAATCATCTCATCAAAACCGAAAATGAGGACAGATCGTACTTGCTATTCCTCACTGGCCTTCCTGCTTTCTACACAATCAACAGGCCATTTATTGAAATTAACTTGTGGGCCAGAACTTCGACTGTGGGTAATGAGTAAATACAAACCAGAGATGTATGGTTGGTCTATGGTTTTTCTGTCACTGTGTTTGTGTTGAGAAACACTAACCTCAACCAGACACACGCACACTCAGCCATTTTTATTCATGAAAATGAACTCAAAGAAATTACAGCCTCAGACCTAAAACTATGAACTATGAGTACATAAAAAGCAGAACTATATGGTCTGCCTGTCTGACAGGGTTTGTGTTGACTAAGAAACCCCCGATCTCTCCCTCAGTCTCACTCCATCTATTTCTTCTTCATGTTCTTTCTCTTATGCTCTGACTCATTCTCCATTACAAGTCCCAGGTCTGGCGTCAGACGAAACACCAAGTCAAAGTTCCTTAATCAAATAAGTAATTTAAAGTCCTGCCTCTTAGTCTCCGTGGTCTTCTATTCTGCTGGACTTTCACCATGGTTGCCTCCACTGGAAAGTTAATCACTGGAATACAAGTCTGTAAAAATGTGGGTTGTGCACAGTATTGTTATGTTTATGCATACATGGTTTTAATCTTACAGTGGGGGGAAAAAAGCATTATCTCATATTTAGTTTTGTATAAATAAGAAAAGAGCATGTGTGTATAACCACTTAAATGCATTGTTTATGAAAAACCAAATGAAGAAGCATAGAGTCAATTAGAGTACACAAACACACAATCAGGAGATATATCCATAATGACATCATGGACTGAACCATGACATTGTATTACCCATCCAAAGTCTTTCCCTCTTCCTTTGAGTGATGCCAGAGAGAAAAACACAAATTATAAATATTGCATTGGAAGCAGACACTCTTAATCTGTTATCAACAATCTTCTTTGTGCCGGCTGTAAAAACAATACTGGAAGAATTCTTATTTTCCCAATACTAGACAAAGAGATATATTAATATTAAGGATGTAAACAAAAGCTAACAGCTTGCTTAACCTTTCCGTGACACGGGGTAGGCAGTTTACATAATCCGTCTTCTCCCATTTGGGTTCAACCCCGAGGCCATCTGTCCATACTCTAACCTTCCCTCCTGCTGCTGCCCTCTCTGACCACCTCAACTGCCACAGCTACTTCAGTATGCAGCAGATCTAACGTGAAACTACCTTTACATTACCATACTTTCTAATTGCTGACATTTTTCAATCTGACAGTTGCGGAGATGAGAGGGGGAGTGTAGATTGTTCTGGCTTAGCTCGCTGCTTTCAAGGCTCACTGGGTTGTCTATTATGTCCCTGATGGCCTTTTAAAAGAGGCTCATCCATCACTCCCTGACAGCATCTGTCTCTCTGTAACCTCTCTGGCCTGATATGAAATAATATTTTTAAAAAGTCAAGTCTGTCACAGTAATGGACAGCTCCTCCCACTGGGTGGCAGGAAGTCGGAGCTGTGAAGCGTGTCACTCAAGTAATTCAACTGTGTGCATGTGCCTGTGTGGGTGGTGGGTGTTTGTGTGTGTGTGTATAATAGAAGAAAATGTCCAGGGCATCGCAGCAATAATGACAAGGAGAGACATGAGAAAAGACCCACAGAAAAACTGAGACGTCTTTAACTGAGACTACTTTATAAAAACAAATTTTTATTGGTTAGTGGCTTAACCAAGCTGAGGATTACCTCTTTGGACTGAATGATGGGGAGTGATGAAAGCTCTGAAGAGGAAAGCCCCGATAATGAGGACATGCAGCCGTGTGGTACTCAATGCCATGTGTGGTGCCTACTGTAGGGCCCACATAGACCCTGCTTTCAGTCTAATTAATGCCTTTAGGGGCCATGTTGCAGCTCCTTTACTGCCTAATGAAAGAAAGATGGCTTTTTGCAGTATTAAGTCTGCGGCTAATAATCCCTCTGTACATTATTCATCTCTGTCACAATACCCCACTATTATATTCAAATGGTCCATGGAGTGCATATGTACGCATGTGTGTGTATGTCCGTGTGCACTGTAGTATTTGTTTGCTCTTGAAGACTTTTACTTGCTATGACAGCACAAGCACATGCGCATGTTCTGGCCTGCGCTGTTGTGTAGTTCAACCCACGTGCATCCTGTTCATGCAGATTTATCTTTGTGTTTGTCCATGTGCACACTGCATGTTTGTGTTAGTATAGGCACACACACACATGTACTGTACAGTTGCCGTCAGGGCCTCTACTGTCTCACTAGGTTCCTGTTAAAAACAGACAGGCAGGGCTCACAGTGTGCCAAGCTGGCATGCTCCCTGGGATAATGAGAGACTATGGTTTGGTTTGGATTGTTGATTAAGGATTATTCAGCAACACAAACAAGCTACTGTTCAGCCATGTGTGCACACGTGAAGCACACTGGCCAGATTCTTAGAGTACAAAGAAATGTGGAGGGAAAATGTCCTGTGAACAAAGAGAAAAAAAAGTAACACTGTAAATATGTAATGCTTATGTCTATATAAGCAGTGGATCAGAGGATTTCCAGCATTTAAAAACTCTATATTTCTTTCTGGCATATGTAATGCCAAACGATTATGCTCTAAAGCCATTGAAAGCAATAGGCAGTTTGGCCATATGTTACTGTACAATGTAGATATACAAGGCTTACATATACAGTCAAAGTAGTTTGGACAAATTTTATCAGAATAACCGATAAAGCTAACGAAACAAAAACAGTAACATTTTAAATCAACTTTAAAGAGACACACAGACACCAAATGAAAAAGAAAAAGCAGTTTCTTTACAGCAAAGACCTGAAAATTAACATTTTAGAACCCTGACGCATGCTTGAATCACGTTAAGAGTCCCCAGAAGACCGAAGAGGCAGAGGTCCAAATTCAATTCAAATTTTGTGCTATTCATTAGATGCATTGCTATGATGTGGTAGTAGTGTATGAACGGCTAAACAGTGTTTCAACTGAGGCTGTGTAAAAAAAAAAAAACACAAATCACTGCATGAAGGCACCACCCAGAGGAAAAAAAATAAACCGAGCCGTGACCGATCATTAATTTTGAGTGGAGAAAGAGTTACAGTTAGTTATGTTTGCTACTGACAAATAGTGTATGAAGAGTGAGAATGATTGTGTAGTTACATTAAATGCAGACTAAATTTTGCCAGGCAGCAGTGTCTCAGAAACTGTTTGAGTAAGTAGCCTACAGTTTGTCCAGTTACAGAATCAGATTTAATTAATGGGAAAAATAAAAAAATTCCAAGAAAGCTACCGAAGGCTAAATATACTGTGCAGTCTGTAATGTTTCTAAATTTGTTCACACAGGATTGAAACTTTGAGTTACAGTACTAGTGAAAGCTACTTTCAGCTGCTCCCTTTTCATAAGGGGTTGTCACAGCACGTAACTGTGCATGTTCGATTTGGCAGAGTATTACACTGGATGCTCTTGCTCATCCAACCCCGAAGGGGATTTGCGCCTTCGGCTAGAATCAAACCAGCAACCTGTCTCTTAGTAGAGGACTCACAGCTGGGATAGCTTCTTGCTCCCCCTGAATCCTCAACTGGATGAACTGAAAACAAAAAAAGCAGCATGGTATGAAGTGGATTTTGGCATAAGCACTTTATGAATCTGTAATAATGACTCTATTTGCATTCCTCACACTTACCATTCCTCAAGGCATTTAAGCCACAGCAGAATCTGGGATGTGTCAAAATGTTTATTTAGATATTTAGACCCAGCTGTGTTAAACACCTAAAAGCAACTGCAGGCTTAGGAGGATTTTCGGCACAAGGTTTTGCTACCTGACAGTTGCCTTGTGCATTCCATCTTGCTGTCTGTTTTGGCTGTGCAGAAGGTTACTCAGCTAATGATGTCAAAATTACTCCAGCAGCATATTTGCTGTAGTAAAACACACCTGGCACAGAAGCTGCAACCATGGGCAAATGCACTTCCAGTTCCAGCTTTTTAATTGGTGAATGTTTACTTTCCAGATTTGAAAAATGCTGGTTTGAAAGAGCTTTTGACAAAATGTGACTTTTCTTAATGTTATAAAAATCAGATTTTCATTTCTATGAAAATAAAATGGTATTCTTTTACTCTCCAAGCATCTGTCCAACACTCCACAGAGTCCTGCCAGCATCAGTGAGACAATATTTTGTTGAGATATGCAAGACAAAGATCCAAAAAGACAGCATGGGTCTGTACTGACAAAGCTGTTGATGTGCATCGCAAGGTCACTGAGAAAGCACTGTCAGAATAACAGCATTTAAAGGTCTGAATGTTACAAATATAGCTAATTTAAGTGAAAATGTACTCTATTTCCATCATCTTCAATGCACACAAGAAAAGAAAACATATTAACATAGTAGTACTAACAAATACTTTTGGCGTCCTATGCTAGATGACAGTCACCAGACCTTCTTCATTTAGACATCCCAGTTTAAATCTACAGTAGATCCCAATAAATATTAAGTCTATGAAGCCTGTCAAAGCGTAACTTTTAAAGAGAGCATGTGTGCCAATCAAGTGATTATACTGAGAATTTCAAACCAAAAAAAAAAAAAGAAAAACATAATCAAAGATTTATTGCTCAATTTAATTCATATCTAACTGCCAAATAAAAATTATGAGGGCATGTGACAATGAGTATACGTGTTTAGTATGAAGAATTTGCATATTAGTATCGCTGCTCCATGTTTATTTTGAGGCTTTCCTCACAGGAAACATTTTTACATATCATCACAAAAAAAGCACAGGTGAGAATAATATTTGTACTGGCAGCCTGTCTGTTCAGCTATGCCAGTTTCAGGGCTGTAGTATTGTGCCTTGTTATTTGGCATAGCTTACTGGTACTAGATAGAGGAATCATTAATGTGTTTGGTTTCACAGTGTTTGATCACTCAGAAAGTCTGCTGCGGTGTATCCATGGATACAAAGCCAGCGAGTGCTAACGCTGTACTTTGGTGCAATAGTGCTTTGCGAAAAACGTTAACTTTAGCAAACTAATATGCTTACAATGAAAATTTTGCAGTTACAATATCTACAACATTCATCTTATATACGTGCATTGCAAAG
This sequence comes from Etia nguti, assembly GCA_015106755.1. Lineage (NCBI taxonomy): Eukaryota > Metazoa > Chordata > Actinopteri > Cichliformes > Cichlidae > Etia > Etia nguti. Next base: position 22,557 of record VUQG01044030.1, on the reverse strand, counting down.
ATTTCCTAATCAGCACTAAACGCCAAACATACCTCAAGGAAATGCTATTACTTTTGCATAAAAACAATCACCAATGAGATTACAGTTCACTGTATGGCCGAAGGACATGGGAGAAGTCTGGCTGCAAGGCTTTCTGCCAGACAATCTGTGATATTTCCCTTAATGTGTTGTCTAACCCTAGCCAAACGAGTACAAACGAAAACTGAAAAAAATATAAAAGGAACCTTCCTGGCAGAGAATCCTGAAAAACAAGCATCAATCACTGACATTAGTATTTTAAATTTCATTCATCTTCTTAATAATTCTCACGCCACTTCAATCAAATCTGTAGTGACTATGGCACACATGCAACAGTTGTTAAGATTACTGAGTACTGGAGTACTTGCGATAGAAGAACTCCGACACAGAAAATGTTGACCCGGAGCCTTGCCAAGAACGTGGCGCCTAAGTTTTTTTTTTATTATAATCAAAATCTGTGTTGCAGTTTTACATCATTACACTGCTAATATTGTTTTGTCCACCAGTCAAGAACTGCGTCTTTAAAGTTCTCGGTTTGATGAACTACAGTAAATAAATTGATTACCCAATTATATTTCCTCTGTGAGGAGCAATACCATGAAGAAAAATTAACCACTCCACACCAGGAATGTAGGGTTACTAGACAGTTGTGCATGAAGTAACTATATATTATCACATTTTATGCAACATTTCTGGTGGAAGCAGCTGAGGGAACCTGTCAGGCACAGCAACCTTGTAGTAGTGTGAGGATATAGATGTCTCAGGGACGGGGACAGCAGCATCATTATATGAGCCCCAAGGAAAAATAACCCAGTGCTATTATGCAACATGGCAGAGCCTGGCCAGTGTTTGCCAAAGTTTGTCAAATGGGCTTCAGATAGCAAATCCCACTACGTCCAGCATCTCCACAAGTATACAGGAAATCCAGATAAATACATAAATAAATACGAGTGTTGTATTTGGCAGTCCCATGATGTTTGAGAATACTACTGTGTATTTGGATTGCTACTTGAAGCTCCCTGAACTGCTGGCCTTTGAGTGTCTATATGGCTCTTTCACAGGATAGAGCAAGACTGAATGTGGGGTTTGATGATCAGGAATGCGATTTAAATGTACCACACTTGAGGTGTTGAATGTTGAGCTTGTGAAAATATAGCCTTAATATGTTCTTGACATCATTATGCATCATTAATGTTAATGGTGGCAATGCTACAAAGGTCCTCTATTAACACATGCTTTCATTTACAGGAACACACAACATATATATACCTGGGCATGCAGGAAACCACCACAGATTAAAAGCATGTGAAAATAAGTGCGTCACCATACTCATGTCATGCCTACAGAATGGTTTTAGCCATTCTCTCTGGCCATATACACTAAAGCTGGCAAGTGTTTTTTTTTTTTTTTTTAATCTGAGACAATCAGACAAGTTGTGAACGACTATTTTGATTAGACTTGTCAATTATTAACATAGCTTCACTTTTAATGGATAAAATAGGCCTCTAGGTGTACAGAGGCCTATTTTCACTAATCTTCACACCTGTGTGTCCCGTTGAACACCTAATGCTGGTTTACCATGTCAAAAGTCAAATTAAAAGACAAACGAATAATGTTGATCTTTGTCCACCATTTAGAACATCTGTGATCGATCGATCACGTTAAATTAGATAAAAACAAATGTGGTTTTGTTTCAGAAACAGGAGAAGTTAAATGAGAGTTGCTGTTGAGGTTTTCAAAGCCATTTTGTAAAAGTCTGAGAACCACAAATGAAATTCAAATTCAGTGGTGCTTGGGGGCAGCTGAAATCTCAGAGATAGATGCCTCAAAAACCCAATTGGTTTAACCAAAAACATCAGCATGAATACATAATAGCTGAGCTGAGTTTCAATGCAGCATTTGCGTATTTGCAATTTGCAAAAGCCAACCCTTTATAAGATACCAGATTTATGCAATAAAGTAATCACATTTCCCTCTTTGCTTTTTCATTGTCTGTCACCCCCTGAATCTTATATTCTCTGCACTTATTCATTAGGCTGTTCAATCTTTAACCGTTGGGGGGAAAAAAACAACGCTGATGTTTCAGACTAATAAAGTCTGTATGTTGGGAACGTGCAGCCTGCCAGTTCCCCTCTCCTTTGTTGTGCTATTCTTTCTCCCTGCCAAAGCTCTGGAGAAGAGAAGGGGTGTTGGGATGGGGGGTGGGGGGGGCAAGAAATCCTATTGCGAGCGACAGCTGAGACCTGGGACATGTTTTAAATTTGGACACTAATGTTGGCTCTTTTTATGGCCCTTCTGTAGTATGTTTTATGTGCCTCCCAAACACTGGAAGGGAGTTCGCATCTCTCTCCCCCTCTCTATCCATCTCGTACATCACAATGGAAGCTGGATGTCAACGCGCCCTGGGTCCCCTGCAACTTTCTCCTGCTCGCAGCAAAAGTCACAGAGCTCAAAGAGGCAGCAAAGAAGCAAAAACAGAGGAAAAAAACAATATAGGGGAAAGGAAAATGTTAAAGAATAGCAGCAGGAAAAGCATAAATCCTCAGATTTATTCCTTGTTAGCAACAATATGAGGCTTTTAAGATAATCAAATACAAGGAGCAAAGGGCAAAAGGAACATCATCAGCTTCAGAATGGGCCCAACATGTCAAAGCTTTTGCTGACCCTAGCAACAAATTGCTTGGCCTTTAATTAACAACAGTGCATATTTGTGGACATGAAATGGGATATCTAATCTGCAGCTGTGGCTGGAAAGAAGAGTAAAGACTGAACCACTTCTATTTACCAATAATACATTTAAGTTTATCTCAACTGAAAACTGTTCTTCATCTTGGTTTGTCCTCAGAGGCCTCCAGTACATCTACAATCACGACGATAAATATTCTATATTAAATAATAGTCTTAAATGATATGTTGCTCACCAGAAAAAAAGCGTGATAAAAATCAGATGATGCGTTCCCAACTAATTGGTTACGCAAATAAGGACCAGTTGCTCCTTAGTCTTATCATTCTCTCCTGGTGAAAACAGGCTCTCACCACAGCTAGATTAATTGTAAACATATGTTAGGAAGAGGTCACCGTCTTCCAGTGGCTGCAATTTGGGATTAGTGGAAAGAGTCAAATGGAAAGAGCTTAGCTCCCAATCCGCCTTTCACTTAACCACCTCCTTTCCCCAAGCCCTCCCCTTATTTTAAACCCCCTCATTCATTCCCTCAAATCACCAGTTGAATTGTAGACCTTGCACTCGTTCCTACAAGGTCATCGTGGTTTCTCTCTGAGGAGGAACATAAACAAGACAGACAGACACATGAGGGAGAGGGAGGAAAGATGAGTCTCTAGATGCTGGAGACCAAAGCACCGTGGCAAGGAAATGCACTGGCAGTCAAACACTTGGCTCCAACATTAACAATGAAAGGTTGTATTGCACACATAAATGAATACCCATAAGTTTTCTATCCTCTAGGCAAGTACTATTGCAGAGGCATTAATGCAAGCAGCTAGAGGGACACCCATGTGCACATGATAATCTCTCACAATCCAGGCTACTGTCATGGAGGTATGAAATCCTGCCAAGGACATGTGAGAACCAACACCAAACCAGAATAAATAAACCACACCGTAAGATTTTCCCTCACCGCAGGAACTCGGAGAAAAAGGGGAGGAAAAAAGAAAAATGGAGTGAGTGAAGAGAGACGCTACAGAGGTTTAAAGGGGAGCAAAGCCCACAGCACGCGGCCCAGAGTGTGCCTCGCATGCAACTGCCTCCCACCCACTGAGCAACTCTCCAACACGCTGTGCTGGCTGGCCCAGACGGAGAAAGTTGGAGCTGACACTGAATGACTAGCACAACTAGAAAGGTGATAAATAAAAAGAGATGATGATAACAGAGATCCACCCTGCAGTGCATAACACAGGTGGACAGTAGAGATCGGGGCCGCTGATTTAAGAACAAAGGAAGGCGAAGAAGACAAGAAAAGTTTATATTAAGAGGAAATAAAGATAAATGACAAAAACAACAGAGTGCAAAGTATTTCCCTCAGACACTGATGGAAAAAGAAAAACAGAAACAAAAAATCAAGTTAATATTAAGCCTAGCTGTGATTACATCAGTTATTTCTAACGGAGAAAACAATCACTGATTCCCTTTACCCGACTGATATTCAGAGCAATAGTGATGATTACTGTTAATCAGCACAAATGACTCTTCTTCTTTACTTAAAGAAACTTGTTATCCTGGAAAGTGCATCGTGCAGCCTCACAGAATAGCATAATGCCATTAGTTGTGTAACCACATGATAACATCAAAGCTTCTTTTGCAAATTTTGGCTATCCAATCATTGGCTATTCTTTCTGATCAGTGTTTAGGCATACTTAAAGGTACAACAATGATTTATAGTACATTAGCACAGCATCTCTACATCTGTCAGGCTTCCTGTCTTCCTGCCTATCTTTCTGCCTTTAGCTTTTTTAAAATTGCTTTCTGTATCAGTATGTTTACCTTCTGTGTATATAGCGGTCATTAGGGTACTGTTAAGAGTCTTTTTAGGACAAGGGGACAAAGGACCGTACATATGGCCAAAAGTTGAGGCAAACTGAGAAAGCAAAGAAGAAACTATATTAAAGAGAATTTTATGGGGATGGGAGGAAGGACAAATGAGGGGCTCTGACTGTATGTGTACTTTGTGGACAGTGGGGAAGGAGGCCCATGTCTGACCTCAGCTGCCGCTATGGAAATTATCCCACCAATTATCCAGGACGTATTCCCCTACAGCTCCAAACACTCAGCGGCCAGCCTTTACGACCTTAGGAAACTTTCTGTGTTGTTTTACTGTGGTGACCTCACTACAGTTAGCGTGTACTACGGCTCTGCTGGGAAGAGGGACTGCTACTTCTCACAACCTAAAGGCATGACCTCAGGGGAAAGATACTTTAAAGACCTTTCCAACCTCTATACAGTAGTCAGCAAGCCCTGCAATACGAATGTCTGCAGATGGCAAACGATGAGCAGTAAATGTGTTAAAAGTGAAACACTTGTGAGCATGTAAAGGAAAACAGGTATTCTGTATGGGTGAGTGATGTGAATGGTATAAACGTTTGCAGCTGAAACATGTTTTTGATAAGAATATCAGAAACTTTGATGCTGTGACAATTAAATCTTCGATTATGTACTAACATACAATCAAATCGCAGAAACAAAACTGTTTCTTCTTGCTGTTTTTAATCACGTGTTTGTCCTGTGGAAACTACTCAAAAGAAGCACAAAAAAAACCCGTCAAGTTATCTACACACACAATGTTGGCAGGAAAATGTGGCAGGTCAACCCCTCAATAAGGTTGGGCGTAAAGAGCCGTTGAGGAGAAATGAGGTAACAAGACATCACTGATGTGGCTTTACTTTGGCTTATTACAAAATTCTTTGGTCACGAAATAGATGAGATAGTCTGAAACGGGCTACTTAAATCCTAAAACTGATTTGCCAGTTGTTCCCCAAAGTACCAAAAGCAAATGCTTTTAGTCAGGAAGCAGAGGCAGTAACAAAATTCACATGTGAAGGAAAGGGGTGAGGTTGATGGCATGTCTTTAAACTAATACACTCACACAGAACTACACAGGGCCCTGACAACCAAGCAGAGGAACGGGTAATGGCTCCTGGTAATCTTTAAGTCATGCTTCTTAGACTGTGGACCAATCACAGTAAAGTAAATGGGTCATCTGAGCCAATGAAATACCCTAGTGCCAGAACCAAGGATCTATAACAGAATTCCAGTTTTGTTCACAGAAAGTCTGAGAGGCATACTGGAATCAGGTACAGATGGATGTTAGTTGTGATTAAAATGGTGACCACACTTACTGTAAATAGTTAATTCATCTGTTAATTTGGCTGTTTGCAAGTAAAACAGGTGCAATTTAAGCTTTGCTTTGGTAGGACTGTGAAGAAATTCTGTTAGTATTTCTCCACAACAACATCCAGAATATCACCTGTTGACACTGTCATTCAAACAAAGTGTTTAAGACATTTTGCCCACCAGACCCTGTTGTAACACAATAGTTTCACATTCATTTTTCACAGGCAACAGAGCACGATTAATAGTCATGATCCATCCCAGTGAAACCATATGGGCTTACAGGACAGGATCCAGCAATTAAATTACTAACATCAGTCCTTCCATACCTACAGTACAGGAAGAGCTGTAGAAGGCCACTGGGTGGTTTTGCTGTGGCAGAGAAACTGAAAACACTGAAATGCGCCAATGGGATCCAGACAAAATGTGACATAAACATCTAGACGGCTGTTTTTGACAACACGCATGCAAAAGAATAACTGGCCAACAAAGCATGGCAGTGGAAACTCAAAAACAGCTCAAGTTAACAAAGACTGCAGGTCCCACGCAAGAGCCCAAACAAGATAATACAATCAAAGATATACCACTTCTTATCAGATCAATAGTTGTACTTTCCCCAAACAGTACTGCAATGAAACAGGGCAGTGATGTACTATTTACAAAGTGCTCCACCCACCTTAGTACTCCAAGAAGACAGATCCCTTGTGACCACTGAATAATGACGTCATTACATTAAGAACAACATCACTCTCATAATGCTTATTGCTCTGACCTTGGTAAACATGGTAGTAGTGATTTTAAAAATGCCACAATTTCTAGTAGCCTGACACAATAAAATATAATGTAAAAAAATATGCACCTCATTTATTAGGTGTGTGAATGCAGCTATCAGCGAGAACAAAAACAAAACGCTACACAGCTTCCAGTGGTGGCACCCAGAAAAGTATGTATACAATATTCACAGTTAAAGCATGAAGCAGAAATCATGTGGCGTGATATCAAACACATGGTGACAAACACATATCACTGGGGAAGTTATCATTCATGGGGGATATCGCCATATCGACACTAACCAACTGAATTGTGGAATTTCACTAATTAGCATGAGTTTAGATATCTAACCGTGTAATATATCACAGCAGTGACAGTTTTCATGCAATCTGATTGGCTAGTAACTGCCCTGGAACAGTTGTATAAATTACATTTGATTGGCTGGTGCTTGTGTTTAAATCTTGAAGCAAAAAGCATAATTTACAGTGATCCACAAGTGGAGCAGTGCTTGAGGTCACCCAGTTTCAAGTAAAGCATAAGCATCTGAGACCTAGTTAAAATGTCAAGAATGGTTAAAGATGAATGCCCTTGTTCCAGAAATTATTCTCTCTTTTGTTTTTTTGTTTTTTTAACTTTCTGTAATTCTGAGTATCAAAGTATGATGCTAGTTAGCTGTGGCAACAATTGAAGTCCTGTTTGTTTAAACTTCTATTTGTCTGAAATAATTCCAAATTAGGAATGTACCCATGGAAATGTAAGCAAACACCAGTGGACCGTGTTTCTTTTTCTATTATTTCTAATTAAATTTAGAACGGTTTTCGTAAGGAATATCAGAGATAATTATATTGGGAAGTCCAGGCTACAAATCTTAAAATCATGTGCATTCAATTATGACACAGATGAGTATAGGTGCAAACTGCAGAACAGTTATATCCTGAAAGGTCTGACCCCAGTGTAGAGTTATAAAGAAATTACTGTCACTTTAAATTTAGGATACATAAAAAAATAAATAAATAAATAAAGGTATTGTGCACTGAAGCGGTCGGTGTAGTGACACTTGGAGCAAAAATGTAACGCTTTAATCCCCAAAGACAGATTCTCGCCCGCACCAGCACTGTTTGTTTTCCATTACTATTCAATTTCAGTCAACAGGGCAGAAGAGATGAATAAAATAGCGAAAGGAAGGTAGGAAATAGCTTCCAAAATAAATCTCTTTTGGTGTATTATTATATTGACATAACAGTTCAAGTCATATCAATGTCATAAGCAAGATCTAGTGCAGGAAATGGATAGGAATAAAACTGGCAGTGATTTATTGTTTTTTACTCCTGTCCTAATCACTTACAGTACTCAAATATTGTAAATTACTAATAACTTTTTTACTCCATACACCCTTTTCTTTTTTGCCAATGCATTGTTTACACACAGGACCGACCGATGCCGCTAAACACACCAGTGCTACAGAATGGAACGACTTCTGTTATCCTCGGAAAACCTATGGAGCTGATGGAGCTGCAGAGCTGGAGTGAGGGAAAGAGCTAAAAGGAAGAAAAATATAAACTGTCCATTCCAGCTATCAGGACGTAGAATACAAGATTTTAGAACATTAAGATGTACAGGCTTAGAGCACTGATTAAGATCAAAACATAAAAATACTATAGTCACAAAAATAATGTGAGTATGGTGTTAGAGTGTTATGTGCTTTTTGGAAACATGACTGCACTCACACTGCACAGACTTTGCTTTGAACCAAAAGTTCAATCCTGGACATGTCGGATAACTGTTGTATTGTGTCCATGTTACTTTCCAAGCGAATTCTGCTCTGTTATTGTTGTTACAGTTTGCATTCGACCATCAGCTGATGCAGAGGGACTGCGTGACATCACGCACTCCACTCTAGCATGCCTGCTAATCCAGAATTGTAGTGCTTTTAAGGTTATTACTGGTGATTTTACAGAACATTACCAACTTTTGAACAGTATTCCAATTGTCTTGGCCTGCTGTATGGAAATTCTGCTAGACACAGACTAGTTAATTGTCTGTGTCTATGCCTGTGTCACATCTACAACTTAAGATGGATGCAGGAGAAGATATCAGTGTTGAGGAAAACATCCTGTCTAGTTCCTGTATCAAAGAAGTTGACACTATCAGAGCTTAACAGTTAATGACTAGTTGCTTTCACATTACATATGATAAGCTTGCTAAAGAACTGAATCTCGGCCCATCAGAGGCCGTAGGTAAAAAAATAAAAATCTCTTGAACTCCTGGAATTCACATATCAACAAAAATTGCGGATGATATAATCATCTACATGCTGCAGACAGCTTATTCCCATTTAGACAGTAGGCTGCATGGTGATGTGAACCTTCTTTGATTTCTTTAGTGTGTTTAAGGTAATTCAGCCACTGCTATTGAAAGAGAAATGTCGGGAAAACCAAACTGGACCGGTCAGCCAATACAGGTGTACTTTATAAGAAGGGACAGAGCAGGATGTACTTCACAAGAAGACTGAGTTCATTTAACATCTGCAGTAAATGCCTGCTGATGTTCTACCAGTCAGTAGCTGCCAGTGTTCTCTTCTACACAGCGGTTTGCTGGTGAGGCAGCATTAAGAAAAGGGATGGACAGACTGGTTAGGAGACCATGCTCTGTGGTTGGCATGGAGCTAGAGCCCCTTACATCAGTGGCAGAACCCTCGATAAAATGCTTTCAATCATGGATAACAACAGGAACCCTCTGCACAGAGTATTCCTGAGGCAGAAGAGCATGTTTAGCAACAGACTACTGTCATTGTCCTGGACCACTGAGTGAGGAACTCTATTGTCCCCTAGGCTATAAGGCCCTTCAATGCATCACAGAAAGCAGGGGAGACACTGAATTTTAAGCATAACTCTCTGCAAACCACAATCAAGACTTGATACAGCTTTTATTAGCTCAATCCACATGTACATCTACATTTACTTTCTTCTCCTTAACCTAGTTTCTAGTAACACCTTTTTTCAGTTTAGTCAATAGTATTAATAACTCTTGCAAGATCTACACACAAAAATCCTATTACAGGGTCAGGTCTCTTTAGAGCCCTTAGGGGAGCAATTGAAGTCAGATGACAACTGGAGGAATGCAAGTACCTGGGCATCCCCATCAACAACAGGCTGAACTGGAACACATAGAGTTGAGCAGGCTCTGTTTTGTGTTTTGATGATCTGTTTTATTACTCTGTTGTGCAAGTGCAGTGACCTTTCTTGTGGTCTCCTGGGACAGCAGCCAGCTAGCTGATGACACCAGCAGAATGAATACATTTATCATAAAGTCTGGGACTCTGATTGGCTGCAAAGTGGGCACATCTAAAGCCGTGGTGGTGAGATCACTGAACAAACGGTTATCCATCTCAAGCTGCCATGAGGCGAGAAGCGGGGTACACACTGGACAGGTTGCTAATTTGTCGAAGACAGACAACCATTCGGGGGAAGCTGGAGTACCCGGCGAGAACATGCAAACTCTAAAGGTGGCCAGACAGGGAATTCGAACCTGTGTTCTTCTGTAATACTACTACTACTACTACTACTACTAATAACAATAATAATAATAATACTATAGCTGTTGCAAAGGTGTTTCCCAAATTTATCAATCAAAGGTTCACCAGTATAGATTCATAAATGGCTTGAGCTTGAGTGCTGCTCAGCTGTCAAAGGTTTTTGGGTGGTGTAGCTGTTTTATGTAAGCTGTGTAAAACTAAATAATATAATGGTAATTTTTACTATAGTGCATGGGGCTTTTTATTGCTCAAGGTGTATGATTTACATGTTAAATGTTTTACTGCATGTGTACCTGGCAGCATTTTTGCTGTCTAAAAGTATAATCTACATCCAAATATCAATCAGACATGTTACAGTCTGATCAAACTAAATTGAAAACACCCTAGGAAAATAAAGTAATAAAACACATAGGTATTTATGAGCTGCTTTAATAATGTATGCATAAAGAGTTCGTTCACAGCATTGGACTGTTGTCCATATAACATTTTCTTTTTCCACAGTTCTATTGACAGTAATCCACGGTAATGGGAAACTAAGTGATTCATTGCTTTACTGTTAGAGGTGCACTCTGTCTCTGTATTTCTTTTTAATGGCCCGTTTGATAGATGGCCCAATCCTGTATGAGTATTTCCCACAAAGAGGCAGAGGGTGGAGACGAGGGTGATGAAGCAATGGGTAGTAAGAAACTAGGGTGGGATAAAACAGAGGAAGCAAAATGACAGAAAGAAGAGGAAGCAGATCTGAAAATCATGAAAGGTATGGAAAGCTGGAGAAGAGAGGTCCATTTATAAAGCCGTCCAGTAAGTTCCAGCATGGGGCCACATAGTGGCTGACCAGTGAAAGTGCCCCAATGAAGGGGGGTACAGTTCAGAGTCAGAAGGGTCAGTCCAGGAGGGGTAAATGAAGGTGTACAAGTTCCCTCCAGAACTCTGATTCCTAGAAAAACACAAATAGACCTTTCATTTTTCTTCTTCTCCCAATGCTTTAGCCTTCACTCACTTAGCCAAGGAAATGATCAGTGACTGCTGTTTAAGTGAAAGCAGAGGCAATCCCCATCTTGTACACATACTCATTTGACTATACAGCAGAGTGCTGGTCAATTAATCAAATTTTATTTTCCAACAAACGTTTTGGCTCTAGTCAATACTGGAAACGAAAAACTCAACATGAAACAATCATTGTGCCACAATTCATGTCACAGAGATAATGTAACAAAAAAGGCAGGGGGTGGCAAGAGCAAAGACTCATGGGGCTCTTCATGTTCAAGTATAAGGCGTTAATTTTATAGTCTTATGTTGTTTTAGTACTTAACTTTTGTTCATGTGTAATTTGATTTCCAGTTTAGCTAGCAGCAGGCCATCATGACTAAGGGTTTGGTTGCGTTTAGGGACCTCTGGCCACAGTTTTATATCTTAATCCTAAAGAAAGCTGCAGTAGCTGTGCAGGTTAAGGAACACAAGAACTACAAGCAAGAACTGAGATATCCCTGGGTGTACCTGGATCCTACTTTGAGAACCACTAGAGGAAGTGAATGCCATAACAAGGTTTCTTTATGTGAACTTTCAACACAGGACTTAAAGTGCAAGTGTGCAAAAACTGCAAAAAACCTCATATGAAACAGTCCAACACAAGACAGAACAGAACAATACAGACACAAGAAAGCGCAGACACAACAGTGATATAGAAAAGTGCAACAATGACAGCGGGTTGTGCAAAAGACTGAACATTGTGCAAAAGTAACTTGATGTATGAAGGTGTGTGTGTGTGTGTGTGTGTGTGTGTGTGTGTGTGTGTGTGTGTGTGAGTGAGTGAGTGAGTGAGAGAGAGAGAGAGAGAGAGAGAGAGAGAGAGAGAGTTTTGCCCTCCACCCCTTTTTTATTTTATTTTTATTTTTTTCCTTTATCACCTCCCTCTCTTTCCCTTCCTCCAGTCATGTCTGTCCCGTATGCAATAACCCAATATAAAATAAATAAACAATAAAAATGAAGGTCAATCAAATGGATCAATACCGCAAGGCAGGTATGGTCCACTTGGTATAGTAAATCCGTTGGGCACCTTAC
>VUQG01044030.1:0-10310 GCA_015106755.1 Etia nguti | reverse complement strand
TGTGTGTGTGTGTGTGAGTGTGAGTGTGTGAGTGTGTGTGTATGTGTGTGTGTGTATGAGATAAGTGCTTAATGTAATATCAACACAGGATAGCACAATGGAAACATTACACATACATTAATAAAACAACAATGAAAGTGTAAAGTTTTGGGGCTTCTGCTCAATTTAATTGTGAAACACAGTGTGTAGGTTATTTTGCGTATGTAATGGAAAGCATTTAGCATGTCCTAAAAATGCTGAGGATATTAAGGTTAATGGGAACTCATTATAGAACAATCATATTTGATAAGTTAGATAATTTTCCAGGTCTAAATCCTCATATTCCCCAAGTAAGCTTCCCTTTCACATTTTTCCACATTAGAATCAGTGTAAAAGAACACGAATGAAGGCTTGACAGGGAAATTCCATATCATTGTGTTTTCCATGCTGATTGCTGCTGCTGAAGCATTCCAGATAAATGCACGCTTGCCTAATTCCACATTAGTCTCTATTACCGAGGCAACGGACTATCTATCCAAATTAGGCTACCACTTTTTCCCTCTTTCACACTCAAATAGTTGGATATGTGTGCTCTAAAACAAAAACTTAAATAAGTAAGCACATGCATCGGTTCATACTTGGTTCTCTCTTTAAGAATCCCTCCTTAAGTCATTCAAAGCATGGGGGACTTTGAGTAGCCAATAATGTATAGCTTTCAATGTATGACCTATAATAAAAGCCTCATATGACATGCATTTCACTGGGTGATTTAACGGTTTACAGTTCCTGTTAAAAGCATCCAGCATAACAGAAGGAATAAAATCTAAACATAAATCAGGTCATGGGGTTGCCCTGTAAGGTAAGACCCCACTTGGGGAATTGGGACTATGCACACTCACGCACACACATACTTCAACTTAGACTAAGAATGGATATGCTGCAGAAAAGACACGTCTTGCCAGATATACTGCGGCCTTTACTGCTGTTGGCTTGTGTTCCACTTAACGCCCTTTACTTTTACACACACAATACATCACTCAGCTGCCTCTCACAATGCTAATCTAGTGGGCCACTTAGCCAATCGATCACAGTGGAAGTCCCGAATGCCACCGGAGGAGGTGTAAGCAGTCAGATCAAACATACTTTTGGATGACAATAGGGAAAAATCACACAAAACTTGTTCACTTTTACAACCCTGTGAGTTCCACAAATGCATACATTGTGTGTGCTGCATATTTAAACAGAAACACCTGTGCCTTATGCATACAGTGCATAACTGATAAGTTCATGAAACTATGGATTAGTATTCTTTGACATTTCCCAGAAAAATTAGAATTAACAGAGTCTTTGAAGAAATTTGGAGAAATTATTTATTCTCATTAAGTCTGGGTAACAAATAATGTATCTGTCAGCCAACTGATTTGTTGACCTACTTTTGTAACGTATCAGCATCAGTTGTTTATTTTAATATTTGACTTTGATAGACTGCTGATTGAAAGATTGATTGAATGCTGAATGCAAATCCAACAGAATAGTCTCCGACTTTTTATATAAATCTGGAGCACAAACTCAAACTATACAAGGAAAACATCAGACAAATGCCAGTTTTCAGTAGTGTTACAGAAACATTTGGCTCAACACCAATACGTACCCTGCCCAACATAAAACCCTACAAGTCAGAACGCTAGTCTATAAATATGCACATACGTATCAACACCACATTAACACTAAGCTATATCATGTGCTGTGCAGCATTTTAGGTCTCTCTGCTGCCATACATAAAACAGATGAAAGTGATCTATGTATGACGTAACCCGTTTATATTCACACAAACCTCAACAGTAATTCACATATGTGGACCGAGCAGACGCCACAACAGTAGTGAATGTTTGAAAGCTTGGTGGCACATCCAGAGGGGCAGCAGCTGACTGAACCCCAGCAGACCTCTGAGTCATCCAGCTGAGCAAACAGATGAGGCAGGAGTTTCAATAACGCAGGGCTCTCAGCAAACACGCGGACTTTTGCAGGCCAAAATGCACAGTCCTGACAAAGGATTGTGGGCACCACAATAACACTGAAGTCAGAATTCATCAACACTGAATAGCGATGAAGTTTTCTAGAAAACGAAATGTCGTTTTCCACCACATAATATGCAGTATCTAGAGGGAAAACTAAATCAAATTCTTTTACACCATGTTGTGGAGGCAAATGTGTTCCCGTGACCTCTCCAGTGCAGAGCGTTTGTAATTGTTTGTGCATTTAGACGTGATGGTATTCAAGAAAATTGCTTTGTTTTCCAAAGATTATGCCATTGTGCAAACCAGTTTCTCTTAGGAATAAATTCTCCACAAATGCAAAAATGTCTGTCTCCTTATTAATGAAAGCTTACCCAGGCTGCAGAAAACAAACCTTAACACCACAGGGTTAGTTACACTTTAGGCACACATCAGGAAAAACACACAACTGGATAACTGTGGTCTTATTCAGACTAGTTTGCCTTTTCTGGCATAGGATTCTGTTAGACAGACATCTTCAGTTGGACCTTCTTTATGTAGCTCAAAGGCATGGTGGATTAGTCATAATTTAAAACATCGCACCTTCCAGCTAAAATGTAACACATGGCTGAGCACATAACACACAAAATATGCTCACACACTGTGCAAGATCTGTGACATGGGCCTTATGTAACACTATGTGGTTATGAAAGTTCTGTCAATACAATGGCTCCTCTGAGCTTATGACCATTTCTGCTGTGCTCCAGAGGATCAACATGGCAGCTGAGAGACCAAGAGTGCTGTCAGTGATGGATTGTGCGTGTGTGTATGTTTGTAGGTGTACCACTAATATTAGAGTGGTGATTGGTTCTAACCCATGGAACTATCTCAACCAAGAAGAATATTTTCCTTGTTTAATGAAAAATAAATCCTCAAGGCTGAATAGGAAACTAAATGACTTATTGAAGCAATCACCATCGGTCCTGGAAAATCTGTTTGGAGAATGTTTTAGTGTTTAATCGGCTGGAGGTTTGAATCTGAGGAAAGGGCCTTTATGCATCAACCATCTTAAAGGTGAGGGTGATAAAGGGTAAAAACATTTCACAAAAGGTGGAGTTGTTGGACAGAATAAGATATTAAAAGAATATAACAAAATAAAGTGTGCATAAGTATTGCCAGACTAACAGCTAAAACCCCTCCTTAGACTCAGGACTTCCACAGCTCTTGCCTGACAGAAGAAATGTGAGAAAAGACGTGGTCCCCTAAGATATCTCAGAATCTCCTTGGTAGCAAATAAGCCATAAAATGTAGCAGCAAAAATCTCCGGCATCTGCTTTTCAAAAGGGCCATAAGGGAGTCTTGACTTTCTCTTAGTTACATAAACAATGGAGCTCTAAAGTCTAAATGCCTTTAACAGCAAAGCTACTGCCTAGCCACTGCTTCCTCCTTCCCCCATTGCACAAACCTGTGCAAAAGGTCATACTGACCAAGTAAAACAGAATCCTACAATCACCAAGGGCGAACATCCCAAACAGATGCATACACTTCCCAGGGATACACATTGGTGCCATTATTTCAAGAAAGAAAAAAAACAAGAAAGATGCGAGTTTTCTATATCACCTCATCAACCGCAAACAAGGTTGAAAGCCTAGAGGGGAGGAAAACAGAGCCCAGAAAACAAATTAACGTTTACAGGAAACACTAAATAAAATTAAATATCGAAGAAAGAGAGAAAAAGGGAGAGGAAGGACAATGTCACGCTCCCTTGAACATTCCCAGCTTGAGAACAGACACCACTAGCTCTTGTTAAATTTGTTTGCATCTTTCAAGCAACTCATTGTTTTTAACAAGGCCAAACACTTTCTCAAAAGCAAAAGAATCTGCTTGTTTTTCATTGAAAGAAAATGGGATTATGAGCGTTTCCCTCTATGGGAGCCAGCAAGCATTTTATTAGAACTGACAGGACATGTCTCTGAGTGTGCCTGGGTGGGAGAGTTTGCGTGTGTGTGTGTGTCTGTGTGTATGTTTGTGTGTGTGTTTACACAGCTGGAAGTAGATAGCGGAATCACTTCACCTGGCGGTGGTTCCTGGGGTGTCTGCTGTGATCCCATTAAAAAGCAGACAGGCTCTGGAACCATCTCTTCAAAACAAGAGGACTTCACTTACCAAAATATCCCTGCATTAGAGCCCAAAAAGCAAGCCAAATCCCTACAATCCCCTAGTGAATTTACTTAGGGGGGTAAATGGTTCCCTCTCTAAACTTCTGATAGCTGATTGCTCTGGCAGGGTTCAGGTGGATCTGTTGAGTGGCCTCCAGCCCAGTTTCCACTCCATTCAAGTTTCCACTCAGACCCAGACTTGTCTCCACACCTCTTTCTCATCTCTCTTGCTCCCACACCTACCCTCCCTCCTCACATCCTCCTCCTCACATCCTTCTCCTCAGGCTCAGTCCAAATGCCAAAAACTTTCATGCCAGATTTAGTGCAACTTCCATATCAGTAGGTGCTTAAGCCTCTCTCTATCTGTCTGTTCTGTTCTCTCTTCCTCTTTTCTCTGTTTCTCCTTCTCTACTTCCCATCATTACACTATACCATGGCTGCGCCTGATATTCTCTGCTAGATGTAACTTGTCTTTGAGGAGATATCACACTGCACACAGTTAAAGTGTAGACCAAATCAAAAACAACTTTTCATTTTGATGTATCCTATTCTGCAGATATCTCTTCTGACTCAGGACAGAGAGGTCCAGCAGTACCAACTGCCAGCACCTCACCTCACCTGGCCTGCCTGCACACATGCCCGTTTTCTAGGAAAGCCGAAAGGCCTTAGGCACAGCTCTAATACAAAGACATGGGAACTGACAAGCCTCCAGGGCTCACTCACTTTTCTAAACAAGACCCTTTCACATTACACGCACGCTTAGGCAAGTACGCCTGCCCTGAGTCACACTGTGCATGCATGCACACAAACAGCCACATATCAAAACACACAAGCCATGAGCAGTAGATTAAACCTCAATATTATTCTGGTTAATGTCTTGCTCTGTCTTGCAGAAAACAGGAATAAAGTTTGTAGAGCATAACCATAATTAGCTTTGAGGGTGAAGTGGATAGGTGCGGTCAGTGAAGAAGTCTGAGACACTGAAGCAAGCTGAAGTCCAGCAGGGCCTGCAATGTTGATCAAAGTGGCAGAAAGTGGGACAGTCTCTGTTTTATTAGCTTGCTGCAGCACGCCCTGCTCTGTTTACAGGCCTGATTGAGCTGCACTAAAACCAGACCACTGACAGCTCACTTATCATTTGTGCACCACACAGACAAGAAAAGCTTATATCCTTGCATAAATATACTGCTAGCTCTTGAAAGCAAAACATGTGTCATAGCTAACAAAGTGAAGCCACCATGCATGTATGTAAGTAAATAATAAAACAAGCACTTAAAATCACAGGTTTGAATGAACACATTGTGTTATGTGGACAGGAAGAGAATTATGGATTAAAATGATAACTATATCACGACAGAGGTTGTATACGCATGTATAGGTCTATATCTTCTTCATTTCATTTACCTGTGTGGTCTTGAGTCTTTGGCAAAGGTCAAAACTGCAACCTGGGGAACACAAAAAGAAAATATGTTATGCAGATGTAGACATCGACTACCAATAAAATACAGTAGGTCAACCTCAGGCCATTCACAGAACTCTGCAGCACTGATTTCAGCAGCTATAAAGTACGATTTACCTCATCCATAACTGATACACATGCACAATCAGCTGAGATTTACTATGAAGAATACTGTGAATACTGGTCTACACACAAGACTGTTAAAATCAGTGGTATCATTTTTTCCCTTTTAATAGCAGTGATAAAGCTTCAGTCCTCCTGGGCTGATTTTCCTGCCCAGATCAAACTATGTCATATCTCTTGTCTCAAAAGGAGTTTCATGTGCATGCAGACAAAAGGTGTTAACCTGTGCAAAGTGCATATAAAGTACTTTGCAACAAAGATTAACAAAGATTAATATGTTTTTTTTCCAAGTGCAATATTAATGTGTAAACTATAGAGATTCAGAAGAGGTCTGAGCAATAAAAGCATCAGCGGGGTAAATCTTTCTTGCTCCTGTGGGCCAATCTACTTTACAGTCAGTAGCCGTAGACACGCTCTAAACAAACAAGTAAATCAGAAGCATCGACAATTTCAAACACCTCAGGGCAGGTTTTGACTCCTCCAGTGCAAGAGATTTATGGCCTGTTAGTAAAGTGATGCAGTCAAAAACAATTTTAGCTCTGATTTAGCGATTAATGTCTAACAAATTGTAGTAAACAGAAAAAAAACAAAGCAAAATCAAAGTAACATTTGATGTGACTGCTTTGCATCATCACTAGTTTCCCTAAGTGCACTTGCACAGTATTGTTAGCAAGTAGGTTATTCCAACCATCCTGGAGAACTTGCTACAGTTCTCCTGTTAATTCAGACTATCTCAGTTACTGTTTACTCTTTATTTAATCCAAGAATGATCCTGTAATATGGATGTCAGAAATGTCTCTCTGCTGCAGAACTCTTTGCTTGTATGATCCTGGGTGTGTGCTACAGACCTAACTGGACTTGAGCTGATTTTTACTATTTGGAAAACAAATGTCACAAGTGTTATAACCTCAGAGTTGTTTTTAATACTACCATGATTCTTAGTTATTAAATTGCCTAAAGAAGGCTGACTATATTTCCACCACTGCAATTTGGCTAATCCACTGCAATAGTTAATCTGTCTACAGGCAGACATCTGTATCCAAACACATGCTGTTTGGTGCTGGCATGCCATGACAATCAAATTGGCTTTCCAGATCAAGATGGTACATGTGTTTACCTACACTTATATATACCCTTGAGAAAAATAAAGTAAAAGAGGAAACATAACCTGTGACACCCTTTTATTCCAGATTAACTATTATTCTGAACTTTCAAGCTAGCTCTTAATGAACTTCTGTGCTTGATTTTTGGTTATTCCAGACAAACTTTATACATTTTTTTAACAATTGCAGAAAAGAGCTTTAATAATTGGAATATGTATACAAACACCTGCACACATTCCACTGATTTACGGCGCCGGGAAATCTGTAGTTAGTAGTCAAAGCAGTCAGATGTAGAGAGGCCAAAGAACGGGCACATGCTTAACTGTATGTCCTGAGAAACACACTTTCAATACACTCATCACACGTACATTGTACAGATGCAGCAGAACATGGATGCACACACGTGCCAGACAAACCCTTTGCAATCCTGTTTTGACAGGCAACGGGACTGAGTGTTGGAGATGAGGATGTGTGTGAAAGACTGGGCTTGCTCACGGCCCGCTGTGGATGAAGCTTTGGAACGCACACATGGAACACGTAATTGAATGAGAAATGGTCTCTCGTTGGATCGAGACAGTTTTCTGGCACAGTAATAAAAGCATGAGGTCGGTACAGTCTTTTTGCTGCCTTCATTCTGTTTGCAGCACTTTTATTTGGTTAGCCCCCTTAAGTGCTCGGTCTCTTTCCTCCCGGTGCCAAATCATGCACAATGTCATGAACCTGTGTTGTTCAATACGTTGCAAAAAGTATAAATCAGATCTAATAAAGAATGGAAAAGACTTGTTTCCAGGAGTGAGTGAGACATCGTGATTGGCAGAATGGTTGGCTGTTGTGCTGCTGTTGCTACTCTCCCTCTCCAGTGTCACATTTCTCCTGCCAAAATGGACAAGTGCTGTGCTCCCGGTTTCAGAATTTTATCACAACCATACATCCACACACCAGCCAGTCTTCTCTGCCTGGCTTCTCAACCCACACCCTGACACCAGTGCTGCCATTCTCACTAACATAAACCACAGGTTGCTAAGAGGAATGAGTCAGTGTCACACTGATAAGCATCTCCATGCAGCAGTTGGATGCAAACAAAAATAAATGATAATGAGCATACCACACAAGCATGACACGGGCAAATTGATTTACAATCCATGGCCACAGAGAAATAAACCATATGTGTCAACAAGCTTTTAGCTCTACATGCTTTGTGCAACTGGCTGCCACCATCAACAGCACATTTCTCATTTCACTGGCACTCTGGGAAAGTTTTAATGATCTCTTAAAGGAACCAAAATAATGACCTATATTATGGTAAAAATAAAGTACCCCCTCTGTTAACTCTCATGTCTTTAGGATGTGATTAAAAAATACTGTGGGCTGCCAGTGCGACCCCTCAGCCTCCTAGTAGATGCACCTATCATATAAATGTGAAAATCCTATGTAACTTTACTCCTGAATTCTTCTCAGTCATAAGATTTTCATCAAACTTGACCTCTGACCTTGACCTTGAGGTCGAGGTCACTGAAATTCAAACTCTGAGATTTTTAATAGATACACTTATGGTATTGGTTTGAAAATCATAGGTGATATCTTTCTTGAGTTATCAAGTTCACAAACTTGGGTATCCACCCCACCTGCCCACCTGCCTGGCCACCCCCACAGCGGGGTGACCAAAATGTCAAAATCAGCCTTTTATGGCTGAGGGGTAAAAATTATCTAGTCTTAGAATTATGTAAATGGAACCAAAGAGGATCAGTGACAAATAAATGACATATTACTGAGCACCATTATTTATTTAACAAAAAGCAGTCCTGTTAAAAACTAAGCACACCCCATGATTCAGGCGCTTGCAGAACCACCTTTAGATTATTTTCTTTCAGCCATTCTATTGCAGATTTCCTGCTGTGATCACTATCCTGTTGCATGACCCAATTTCAGCCAAGCTCTAGCTGTCAGACAGATGGCCTTACATTGGACTCTAAAATATTTTGGAGTTCATGGTTGACTTGAATATATTCCACTTGTGAATAATCTTTCTCTCTGCATGACGATGGATATCAAATTGTTTGGAAATGACCTTAAAACCTTTCCCAAACAGATGAGGAGAAAACGATTGCTTTTTTATGTTCACTGATGATGTCTTTCCTCCTTGGCATTGAGTTAACACACACCTGAATTGCAAAAACTTGTGCTTTTATAGAGGTGGTCAAATGTGCTGATGATCAGTTAATCAAGTGCGCTTGATTATCAGCACATGGCTGCAGTTTATGCTCTTGATTCCTATGGAAACAGTAAGGACTGACTTCTACACAGACTGCTTCTGCACTGTGACTTGTTTTTTGTGAAACAAATAATAATTTTCCAATACAATTACCATTTGTGTGGGACTGACGTAACATGAAGGAGAAAAACTTCCCTCTAACTTTTTTGTTTACATGGTATGTAAAGTATGATCATGAAATTCCCTAGGCAGTATCAGAGGCGTCATAATGTGAGAAGATTTAAAACACACACCGTGTACCAACATCTAGTTTCCGATAAACAGCAACAGCCTCGAAGGGATGAAAATGAATGGTGAATCATGTGTCCAGTGCCAGAAAGTGCATTATCCACATGCTTCTGGCTCCAATTCACACCCCACAGACTCCCATTAAAACTGCCATGGGATTTTCTGACCAGCAAAAGTCATCTGTGCTTCAGTTTTGGTGAGAGAAATTCTAGTATTTCATAGTGATAACATAGTTCTACATAGTTAGCAAATGTATAGTTTAAGTTAACCAAGGTTGCCAGTGATGGCTGATAACTTGTCATGGTTTTGTCGTTTTGGGTAGCTCTGCCTGGTAGTGGAGCCTTCTCAGGACGATCGTGAGCCACAAGTCTATGCCAGACTGTCTTCACTGAGTGTGGTAATCAGGCTCACTTTAGCTCGAAGTGTGTTTAATTATTTATGCTAATAAATATGCACAGTACTTCTTCTTTTCTGTCTTTGAAGCTTCTTCTAACCTGGAGTGCTACCTGCCTCCTATGAAAGTCTTCCTCGGGATTTCCAAGATCAGAATCAGAATCAGAATCAGAATCGTGTTTATTGGCCATGTATATGCACAGACACATACAAGGAATTTGGTTCCGGTAGATGGTGACTCTCAAGCACAGCATTGTATATCTCAACAACGTAAGCAGCACAATTCACAATTCACACACACACACACACACACAGCTACACATACATACACAAACCTACACAAGCTGTGTAAACCAACCATAAATAACCAATCTAAATCTTATATACATAAAATACAGGATGACAGGAATGAAATGAAGTGAAATGAATACCACAGAATGTACATAAGGTGCAGTTGCAGTCTGGCAGTGGGAGCAGTGTGACAGTTCAACTGTTTAGGAGGGAGATGGCGAGGGGAAAGAAACTGTTCCTGTGTCGGGTGGTCCTGGTCTGCAGGCTTCTATACCGTCTGCCAGAGGGCAGCAGGTCAAAAAGTCTGTG
>VUQG01044028.1:18520-44067 GCA_015106755.1 Etia nguti | reverse complement strand
CTTTTTAATTTCATATTTCTGTATAGTTTTCATATTTATATCCTGTTCATAGCCTGTACATAGCTTGTACACCACTACAGCCTGTACATACTTATAGTTATAGCATATTCATAACATACCTTCATACCGTGTACATTATAACATACCTATAACAGACCCATTTCTGTAATATATTTATATATCTATATTATTGCTAATTTATATTTTGTAATATATCTATATCATGGCTAAAGCACTTCTGGATGAATGCAAACTGCATTTCGTTGCCTTGTACTTGTGATATGTGCAATGACAATAAAGTTGAATTCTATTCTATTCTATTCTATTTTCGACATTTAGATTATGACAGACTACCTGTATCAATATTTTGAAGGAGTCTGATTGTAGATGTAGGTCCAGCAGTGTCGGTCTCTTCTGGACTACTGCTCATATCGCCATCTCCTGCTTCTCCATCTGTAAATCTAGTTTTATCTGCACACATAAATTTATAAAAAGTCTTACAAAAAGTTATTTGGTTAAACTGTTATACACAGTTGCGAACCATTATTTAAAGGAAAACACATTAAAGTAAATGAGGTCATAGTTACTGCAGTCAAAGAGGTCAAAGAGAGCCTGAAAAGCTGGGTCGGACTCAGTTTGCTCCAAAATGTCATGGATGGCGTCGTCACTCATATGAATTTCCCCCTGAAAAAGTATACGTGAGTATACACAGTAAATTACACAGAATAAGTGAAAACACTACAAGCAAAATTTTAAGAAAAAAAAAAATCACCTGTAATCCTAGTATTTCATCTATAGACTGGTCTGTCTCCACTGTACTTGAAGAACCCTTTGATGTTTGGGGCATTGGCTCACTGATAATAGAGATGAAACAGAGTGGGAAACAGCAAAGTCATTAGCAAAAACTGTGCACAATACATCCAAGTGCAAACAAAATGAAGAGTCCTGTCGCGTTACTTACTTTGCAAGGATTTTGTTGATGTTTTCAGCAAGCTTCTCTTGTAATGACCTGTCACCCAGTATCTTGTCACGTGCATTTTGTATCACAAGTTGCTGTAAAGAGTGAGATGAAACAGAGAGTATGTCATTTCTGATGCAATAAAGTTAATTTTTCTTTGTATCTAGAGACGCAGAGCAATATATGACTGTTCAGCAAGTCCACAAGGTTTTAAACAACCATGTCAGTGAATTTGTTAATCAATATGTGACTGAAGTGTAGTCTTTCACTGTAATTCAAAAACTGTATAAAAATGGCTGCAATTCCAAAACAGTTTTTATAAAACCCCTTGAATTAAAGGTGGAAATCTGGACTTAAATCAAATCTTGACTGCTTTATTTAAATTCACTGTGGTGCTGTACAGAGACAAAATTACATAAACTTTATCACTGTCTGCAATTTTGTATTTTCATGCTGTAATTTTTTGCACAGGTGGGTGCATGGGTGAAACTGTTTTAATAACAAAGGTTTTTCTCTGCGATTAGGAAACCTAGGATTACTGACATACTTACAGGGAAGTTTTCATCAACAACCTCTTCAGGTTGGGGTTCTGCACTGCTGCTGCCAGCAGCTGTAGCAGATCTGCCAGGGGCACTGGAACCACTCAGAGCACCACTTCTCTTCCTGGGGGTGTCCCTGAAGGCAACAGAAAAAAAATTAAACAAGCCATGGGAATAACAATAACAGCACAATAAAGTCACTCTTAAACAAAAATATCACATGCTGAAGATTTAATTAATCAATGAAGTTGTGGAGACCCAGGATAAACAATATTCCAGATTAACTACATGTGTTTATCGGAGGTCCCGTCCACTTTGCATCACCAGCATGTTCTTTTCACCGTAGTCCCTTGAAGTTGCCAAATATCACTTTCTATGGCCTCTGATGGCTATATCGCTGCAGACTGCTTCCAGTGTGTACGCAGATTAAGGAAAAACATACTGATATTGAGTAATTTAGAATAACCAGTGACACAGTCTTGTGACTGATTAATGTCATGTGAAATTAACTACAATCAGCATTTTTTAGCTCAACCAGCCAAAGGACCAATTAGCTTATGACATAGCATCTGATGTCCTCTCCATCCACAATTCAGAAGAATCACTACTCCTTCTAGATCAGTCAGAACTGAATCAAACTTGCACACAATCCCTACCTGATGCATTTTTTTCATGTTCAAGGTCACAACTGTCATTTTACAGTAAATACCCTGTGAAGTTTGATGAATCCTTAGCAAGAAAAGCTACTGAATCACCGACATTCTGGATTATACAAGACACCAAGTACATGTTTGTTGTTTCTGCAATCATTAATTACATTTTCTGCAGTACGAAAGGTTTATTCAGTGGTCCTGTAAAGTCACTGTAACAGCACGGTCCATGCACAATTTGTGTACAACGACAGCTAATTTTTCCACCCACTTTAGATTAGCCTGTCTTTAGCACTCTGGACAGATGTTTATATAATAACACCTATAGTAAAGCATTAACAACTATTCTCACCATTTCCTTCGACCAGGAGACATTGGGCCTGGATTTAGCCGATGCTCTGAAACAATGATCTGCACGGGTGAATCCCCTGTAATGAAAAATTTTGAATATTTATTATTAAAAACTACATTTATTGACTTAGTTAGCCTGTGTTCATTAAATGAATAATGAGCTCATAGAGCGTTGCTATCTCCTTAAAAAGCTTAGATTTTAGCATTACTTTACTTTAGCATTTGTACTCAGTTGCGCGTTATATTACTGACTTGGTGTAGTCATTAATCGGCTGCTGTCATGAATATGCTGGCTTGTGCCACTGCCAGAAGCTGGTCTGCTGTTCGGACCACTGTAGCACACTGGGGTGGAGTGGGCAATCATGCTGTGTGAGGTGTGCGCTGGGCTGATGATGGCGCTCGTCTCAGAAATCGATGAACAGACAACACCACCCGCAGAAGCCACAGCGAGGACCCGCTGTCTAGCCATGTTTGCCAATCCAACACGTGAACGCGCTGCAACAAAACAGAGGCTGATAAGTAAATAGGTTACATATAAAACCTGAATGCTGAGGCACTGTTTGACAACTGTAAGTAATCATGGTGCCAATTTCCCAATTTGATGTATACAGAATGTTTTTATTCAGAAGTTATTTGGGTAATATGCCAATTCCTGAGGTTTCAGGAGTGGGCAACTATAATCACAATAAGCTCATGATTAGGGAAGTCCCTTTTCAAACAGTTTCTGTTCCTATGTTATAGGTGCATTTCCACATAAATGCATCAATGCATTAAACCCGATGTTTTCGGCTGCATCATCGAGTATTAGGTCATTACATCAAAACAAACAACCTGACAAACTTACTTCTCTGACATGCTGATATAGCAGGAGAATTCTGCAATGACCTAAGGAAAGATGCAGAAAAATATTCATATATTGATTCACTGCAGCAAGGTTTAGCATTCACAAACACAGCTGCAGATGTTTACCTTTCGTCTCACAACAACATATCAATCAATAATAGAAACCAATAGAAATCATTTTTTTCAAAATCAGCCCAATGCATCCTATGCTATCACACAATTATTAGTGAAGCTCATTACTTAATCTGGTTGAGTGTAAAATCCAGCTTTTTCCACAATGAAGTCATCACGACGGGAACCTCATGACAAGACTCTGTTGAAAATATGAGTAATCATCAGCAACAAAACCATGACATATGAACAATAATCGGATATAAAACACTAAAGACATCCTCTGCATGGCTTACCTTTTGTTTTAGCACCTACATACTCATTTAAAATGGTTGTCAGGTTCTTCCCAAAGATGGACTGTGAGAAGAAAGATTAAACATAAATGCAGTCAGCTACCATCATGACAGTTCAGGCTGTGGAGGCGGCTTACAAGAGGGAGGAAGGCACACTTACAAAAACGCAAGCAGGAATAGTCCCATCTCCTGTGGTGTGCTCGACATACTCTTTCAGGTTGGGACTCTCATGAATGAAAGCTTGGCTTGCAGCTGACAGTCCCTCTTCTTGGAGGTACCCTGAGGGAAGGACATTAGCAAGCACCTCAGTCAGCAGTAAAACAAACTAACAGTTACCCTCCACCTGCTGCCCAATCAACCGTTAAGGCTGTGAGACTTAAGCCACCCATTTACACTCGACTGTCATTGCTGGCTAACCCCACAGCTACACGTCTGCTATGGACGACCAGACTTACCCAAAACAAGCCGAGCGACGTCAGACGGCAGCAACATGACCGACTAATTGTTGGTAAAAGCGGCCTCAAAAGTGAAAAGGTAACTCCATTTTCAGGAAAAGTCTCCGAGAAGCTCGAAAAACTGACTGAAATGAAACCACGTCAGTGATATTATTGTGAAGGCGACGTCTTCACAATACTGCTTCTATACTCAAAAGGCGGGGAACTCAAGCACGTATAACCCGGAACTATCAAGACCAAGCTATCGATTAGAATTGTGGTAGTTGTAGTCCAAATAGAAAAAGTCAATCTGAATAACATTCTATAGTGTTTTACATATATATACTTTAATTTATAGATTGAACGTGACTTCAGCAGGTCGTATACCACTTCAATAACACAATACCTATGAAACCATTAGGTTTATTTTCATGCTGACAGAAAAGCGAATGGACTCACTCAATACCAGGCATGAGAAGGAAGTGATGTGAGCAGTTGAGCCTTGCTGCTGGGGCGGGAATATTTTATGCGTGGGTTACGTGTGCGTGAGTGCGTGTGGCTCTACAAGATGGCAAAGTTGTCATGGCAGGTACAGTAGCGGTGTGGCTTACCTCAGCTAACATCTGCACCTGCGCGTGTGACAACTCCGTAACTGCAATCACTGCAGTCATCTGAGGTCAGTGAACAGTGCAGGTGTTTGAATGGACGTTTGTGATTGGAGTTAAAAGCTTAATCTGCCAGTGTCGTGTTGCTAAAGTAGTTTGCATGAGCAGTGAAGCAGTGATTAAAGTGTGGGTCGAATGGTAGAAATCTACAATGTCTACTAAGTAATAATAGTGTAGGTATAAAGCGGATGAATAACAACTTTTGTCAACATCCTGTCCCTGCAGTGTGTACATCCACGGTGAGGCACAATGAGCCTGGCTCTTCATGATCTCCTGGCCTGCTGCAGAGCACTCGAGAATGACAAAGCTACAGAGAGGAAGGTGAAAAAGACGAACTGCTACCTATCAGTTGTCCAAATAAATGAATTCGTAGGCGATTCAATGTACTTTAAATAGGTTAAACAGCTCCCTGTTTAGCATATTTTAAAATAATAGAGGATGCTAACTAACACAGTTGTCCAGTTGTCATGGCAAAGCAGCCCAACACCAGTAACAACCACAGTTATCCTTTAATTCACTCCTTTTAGTTACTGCCTTCAAATCAGGGCTCTTCTTACCGTAAAGTATTGAACTCAGTCAGAAGCTCAGATTGCATCGCTTATACATCTGCTGAGCATCAGCATCTGTCCTGCCCACTTGCAAATTAGATGCCATTTGCCTGTGGCTTGTACCACATCAATTTTGCACTGTATAAGTGTACAAAGGCAGTGTGATGAATAGCTGAAAGACTCTAAAATCAGTTATTTTTTTAAATAAAGGTTTATTTACTTTCCTGGCACAAGTAGCAACAAAAACAAAATAAGACCTGCATGTCAACTTGGTATGTTAATTGTCTGTATAGCCCCACAAGTTCTCAGTTGTGACACATGTATTTATTGAACAGAATTTCAAATCCTGGTTCTTCCTGTTAAAATGGGGGTTTTTCTTCCCACCATCGCTAAGTCCCTGCTCGTATTGGGTCGCTTGATTGTTGGGGTTTTCTCCAATACGTGGGTCTTTAACTTACAGTATAAAGAGCTTTGAAGTGAATTTTGTGGGGAATTGTCCATAATTAAATAAACCTGAATTAATTTCAATGTTTTTTTTTAATCAGTACAGCGTAAATGCTTTTTATTTCATCTCGTTTTTATTGTCAGAAAGAAGCTGAGCACTTCAGACGGCTCCTTCGATCTCCAGAGATTGTGCAAGAACTGGATTGTAACTCATCAGCTAAAGCAAAAGCCTCCAAGCAACTCACATGGGATGCTGTTTTCAGGTGACCTGCCTCAGAGTATTTGCAACCATATAAATATACAATAAAATGTATATATCTATAAGGTGTTTCCAGAGAAGGTACTATTTTCTACCTTTTTGCATCATTTGCAAAGTTCTTTGATAAGTATTTGTTCTTATTTCATATTCTGCAACATGCTCGTAACTCATAAATGATTTTAGCTAAAGTTAGCCCATGTACCGGAACAAGTGGTTTCTATAAATGAACGCTCTTTATTCTGCTTGGCATTTCTTGCATCAGGTTTCTGCAGCGCTATGTCCAGAAGGAGACGGAAAGTATGCAATCAAGCAAATCCAATGTCACGGCAACCACGCTGGCCACGCGGCAGAAGAAGATGGCTGAAATATGCAGCCTGATCAAATACTTCATTCGCTGTGCTAACAAACGTAAGAGCAAGGGCAGGTTGCAATATGTTTCAATTTTGGGTGAATGTATGTCGTAATAATTTAGGGAATATTCATATATCTTTATATTTATAAGTATCTTTCATTAATTCATCAGACTCGGTAGAAAACATATTGAATGAACTGTGGGGACTGCAGTTAAGAGTGTCCTCTTCTTCCTCCAGGTGGGCCTCGTCTGAAGTGCAGTGAGCTGCTGAGACATGTGCTGGAGGTTCTGCAGAGTTCGTACTGCTGTTCAGCCTATGGAGAAGATTATAGCAGCCTCCTTGTAAAGGACATCCTCTCTGTCCGCAAGTACTGGTGTGACATCGCTCCACAGCAGTGGCACAGTCAGTGGGCTATTTGGAGTTTTATTTTATAAACGTCAGGAAGCAGACGAAAGTAAGAACTGATGGATTTGTGTTTATTTTTGATCCTTAGGTCTTTTGGACTTGTACTGCGGCTTGTTCAACTCCTCGTCCAGACCCATCAACCGCGTTTTGGTGAGCAGAGTGATCCACACGGTGGTGCAGGGCTGCTGCATGCAGAGCGATGGATTCAATGACACGCTGTTCAGCTTTTTCTCCAAAGCACTGCTTAATGTCAGGTGAAGACTTTTAACACCGTTTTGTTTTTGTCTTGAATAAATGTTCCGGTATTAGTTGCTAAATTTAAAAGCTATGCATTCGTTGTATCAATTGTACCAGGCAGGAGAAACACTTGGCTGTTTTGGAGCACCTCGTCTCAGCTCTGAACATCTTCTTGAGATCTGCAGCCATGAATTGTAGGATGAGGCTGTGTAGACTGGGAGAGGAGCTTCTGCCTTCCATACTGTACGTCTGGGCAGACATGAGGCCCAGTCCAGCTCTCAAAGAGGAGATTGTGGAGTTCTTCAACCTGCAGATTTGTGTCCACCACCCCAAAGGAGCCAAGACACAGGACACAGGTTATTTAAAAAAAAAAAAAAATCATTTTAAATGTTGGTTGCCAGGGTTTGTGGTTGATAGTGGTTGAGGGACAGGCTTTATCACGGGGTCTACACTCACCGAACACTTTGTTAGGTACACCTTCCTTTGTGGTTCGTCTTCTGCCGTAACCCATCTGCTTTAAGGTTTGACGTCTTGTGCATTTTGAGATGCTCTTCTTCACCTTGATGAAGACCATCCAACCACTTTGTTTTAAGAAGGGCATATTTGGGTTTCCTATCTCGTAGAGCATTATAACCTTTCTCCTTTAATCTTTGACATCATGAAAGCATTTTTGCTTAGACAACTGCCGCTCACTGGACATTTCCTCTTTTTTGGATCATTTTCTGTAAACTGCAGACATGGTTATGTAGGAAAATCCCAGCAGATCAGCAGTTTCTGAAACATTCAGACCAGCATGTCTTGCAACAACAAGCATGCTACGTTCAAAGTGACTTAAATCAGCTTTATTCCTCATTCTGATGCTCAGTGTGTATTGGGCGGACTGTGGCTAAGGAGGTAGAGCGGACTGGAAGGTTGGCAGTTCGATCTCTGTCTGCTCCATATTCCAACCTTCTTTTTGGGCAAGATACTGAATCTCGGGTTGTTCCCGATGCATTCCAGACTGATGCATTCATTGGTGTGTGAGTGTGTGTGAATGTTAGATAGAAACCAGTAAGTAAAAAAGTTTAATTTAAATTTAATCGCAGTGCACCAATCTTTCACATTTTACTGGTGAAAACATCAAAAATATAAACTTTTGCAAGCCTGTGGTTGAACTCAAGGTTTGCTTTCATTTGTTGGCAGTAATTATTTAAACATCATGAACATAAATATTTGAATATCCTTAAATAAATAACCAATAACTGGTGGCTGCTCTCACTCACACTGCAGGTGCGCATGCTGAGGACTGGTCCAAGTGGCGGAGTCTGCTGTACAACCTCTACAACGCTTTGGTCAGGGAGATAAGTCACATAGGCAGCAGAGGGAAGTACGTCACAGGGACCAGACACATAGCCGTCAAAGACAATCTCATTGAGCTCACAGCTGACATCTGTCACCAGGTAAGAAAGATTGAACGTCATGTATGCACAGAGCGCATCACGGTTCAGCTTCACTCAAAAGTGCGATGAGGAAGCTCAGAGGAGGTTGTCTGGACAAATTTAATCCTTTAAATGCTCTTACATTTCTTTGCTGTAGCTGTTCAATGATGACAGTGAAACCCACATCATGGAGGTCACCCAGGCCTCCATCAGAGCCACACAGATGGGCAGTCCAACCCACGGAGCTGCCAGCAAGCGCCGGCGTATCGAAATGGGCTGGGAGGTCCTCCGTGAGCATCTGCAGCCTCAGCACAGTGACTTTGATGTCATACCGTGGTATGATAATCACAGCACAAATAATATAAACACATTTTAAAGTTAAATAAAGATGAATACTGGCTAGAGTCACTTTTAAATCAGCGTTATTGCCTTTTATTTTATGGGGGATCAATTCTGCCTTGAGACACAGAGGACTGCTGTGCAATCAGCATCACATAAAGACATTCCCGTCTTTTATTTACTCTCTCAGGCTGCAAATCACCACGGCACTCACCTCTAAGTACCCATACATGGTGCCTGGACGGGAGCTGGTCTCACTGCTGTCTGTGTTGCACCAGCTCCTGGCAGAGCAGCGGAGGGGAGAGAGGGGTCTGTATGTGCTGCGCTGTCTGAGGGAGGTGGCCTGGTGCCAGGCTCGCTACCCAGAGAGAGCCCAGGTCTACAGGACGGACCTGGGAAGGCTCTGGGTTAAGGTATGGGGCCTGGCAGTGCGTGGGGTCAGCTCGTCCCAGACAGAGTCCCTCAGCCTGGACCTGCTGGCCTCCATCATCCAGGGAGGACTGATTAATATGGACAGAGACTTTTGGAAGCTTTTATCCGGATCTGTATGCAAACCGTCCAAGTGAGTTTCTCTCTTTTTTTCATTGCAACAGTAGTTTTGTTTAATTATAGAAAAGGTACTAATGTGATTCGATTCCTCGTACGCAGGAGTGCTGCGCTCTGTCTTGCCCAGGCCCTGCTAAAGTGTCCAGTACCAAAAAGTCTCATCTCAGCATCAGGCTGGGACTTTGCAGGGGCCACAGAAGGATCCACATCACCTAATCTGAAGGAGAGCCTCATAGCTTGGATGCTGATGAGTGACCAGAGTGATGAGATGGAGGACAGCTCCAGACCTCACCCCATCATTTGCAGGTTGGCAGGTTATGAACTGATTTTAATATTAGTAGAAGTTGCTTTTGTATTCAAAAGATAAGATGTTCCAGTTAAAACGGTGTTGTTTATAAGATTAATTTTTTCTGTTTGCACAAACTCTGAAACTCACAAAATTGAACCTTACGTCATATTTTTTCTTTGTTCCTCGATTTTTTTCCTAGAATAAAGTTTATCTTGTATGTCAATTTTCAGATAAAGCCTAAACTTTTCTTTTAATTGCAGAGACTTTCCTCACAATCTTATAGCAAACATCTTGGTCTCCCTCACTCTGAAGGATGCCAGAGTCGGCCTAAAGTTTCTGCTGGGTACTCGTGGCATAGAAAGGTCAGGGGAATTCTTCTATTTTTCAACCTCTTTTATTACTATATACAATTTCTAGCTATAACCCTTAATATACAGCCAGTTTCTGCACTGCATCTCTCTCTGCCTTCTCTGTAAGTATTGCTTTGAGATTTGGGAATTAAACTAACCCTCTTTGCAACTCCTTTCTCTTCAAAGTGCCTTTTCTCAAGAGCAAATGCCCTCCGATGCCAAAGACAACCTGGAACAGATCGAGAGACTGTACCAGCAGTTCAGCTTCAACACGTCACCGTCAGAAGTCCGCAGATGTGACGAGTCGGCGAGGACGGCGTCGGCTGACAGTCAGTTTGCTGCTGTCCCCGGCCTCAGAAACAAGTTGGAGCAGTCCCTGCTCGGCGTGGCTGACAATTTACTCAACTGCTTCTCTCCTGAAGTGAGTTGAAGTCGGATGTGTGTGCTTGTATGAGTGTTATTTTCACAGTGTAACAATGACATTTATTGTTTTGGACCCTCCGCAGTCTCAGTCCACTCCTCCAGAGTGTCTGGTGCGTTGTTTCAGTCAGCTGACCGCTGTTTTGGCAGCTTATGTCTCCACTGGGTTTCTGACTGAGGAGGAGGCCTGCCGATCGCAGCTCTTCAGTAAAGCAAAGGTAATCAGTTATCTATAGTCATAAAATCTGATTCCAGCCTGGCTGAGAACCCTTTGTTCGTCATATTGAAAGTTGAAATGAAATATGAACCTCAGCTTTAAAGTTTTTGGGCCGTTCTTGCTCATAGGCCCTCGCCCAGGACTTCAGCGGGTTTGTTTCAGGGGTGAAAGTAAAAATGACAGAGGAGGGGACCATGGGCACCCTGAGGTCTGTTATGAAGCTTTGCACACAGTCTGCCAGAAAAAACAAGGTGACGAAAGCTTTTCTTCTAGAAAAACAACTCTGTCTCTTAAAGTTGAAGTCAGGCATTGACAGTGGATTTTAACTACGTTTGTGATTATTCTGCAGGAAAATATTTGTCCCGCCTCCTCTGGTTTCTTTATAATGATTCTACCAGCCAGCCTCCTCAGCGAGCTGGCGGAAATCTGCAAACTGTTGGTAAGCGACAGAAAGAGCATGTCACAGATTTAAAAGCTAGAACAGGAAAAACCTTAATGTGAAGAGCAGGCTTGTGAAATCAAGCTCCCTTCTTCTTCCCTTTAGATAAGCAGTGCTCCCAGGAGAGTCACTGCCATGGATGAGGATGACCCCATGGATGATGAGTGGGAAATGACCAGAACTCAGCAAGGCCATGATATTGACTTGTTTGATGATGGTGAAGAGCCCCAGAGCAGCACCAACGGGAACCACAGGCCCAAAGGAGACAACACCGACACTTCCTGCGGCCCAGGTATGTCGAGTCCTTCCCCGTACCTTCAGTAGGTAGAGTGGTGGCCCCATGATCGGAAGGTCGGGGGTTCGATTCCCCTGAACAGCTGCCCTGAGGTATCCCTGAGCAAGGTACCGTCCCTACACACTGCTCCCCGGGCGCCCAATGGCTGCCCACTGCTTCACTGAGTGAATGGGTTAAATGCAGAGAGGAATTTCCCCAAGGGGATCAATAAAAGTATACATTATTATTATTATATCGTGATGTGACACTTTTATGTCACGTACAAATTTATACCGGTATTATTCAGATTTATATAATATCACACCAAACTAGTTTCACATTGCAGAACTTGAAAAATATAAAGCATTTTATTGACATGTGTTACCACAAATAACTCTCATTTAGTCAAACAGATGACATTACGAGAACACAATGTATTAAGTAGGTTGAATCAATCAGACACTAATGTCTTAACATTGCTCGCTTCCTTGCAGGTGCGAAAAGCCTTCTAGCAGAAGATCATCTGGCACAGCAGGACCTGGCTCTCCTCGCAGTGTTGGAGTTCCTGTGCGAGTGCGGCTCGGTCCAGCCCGTCCACGGCCTGCTTTTCAAACCGCAGGAAGTACGGCGCAAGCTGCTGCTGCTGGTGGAGCAGATGGACTTCAGTAAAGCCCTGCACCTCAACATGGTGGGCAGCAGCGAGTTTGGAGGATCACCGTGGCAATGCTTTAGCCAGCAAACACTTATCATATCTGGTTTTCTTGCAGTATCTCATCCTGCTGAAGAAGCTTCCTGCTGAGGACTCGCTCTCCCCGGAGGAATTTGACTCGCTGCTCCGTCCTCTGGCGTATGAGAAGCTTTCTCTTTCTCGTATTTGTTAGACACATTCGATCTGCCCAACGTGAATGAATCTGTCTGTGGTAATAAATAGACGGATTTGTTGCTGTCTTCACAGGGACCTGTGCTCTTTGTATCGTCAGGACCAGGAGATCTGTGCTGCTGTACTGATGAGTTTGTTACCCTCCATAAAGAGCCTGGGGAAAACCCATCACATGCCAGAGGAGATGAGACATGTGCAGGGATCCCTGCTAAAAGTGGTGGCCGGATTCTGGTTAGAAGCATGTTTTTACACCATGAATAGATGAACTGGCTGCTCTTTAAAAAAATTACATTTACATACATGATTTCAATCCTTGATAGAGGACAGTCAAGTATAAAATTCCCTTCTTTTGGAATTTGAAATTCTATTGTTTAAGGGTTAGCTACAGTGTAAAACACGTATATGTATTACACTACAAACAATGTATTGTTTTCTGTGGAAGTCTGTAGTAGCCAAAACTGTTACTAATGCTCCTATTGTACTGCGTTTCAGTTTCCTGAGCCATACGGGTAAATGCGTGGCATCTGTGCGAGCTGCTTTAGTGCAATGTCTGGTTGCTCTCCTGGAGGTAAAAATCTACAATTAGGCAACAGTGTTGCTGTTTTTACTGCCTGTAAAAGTGTCCCATTACTGCAGCAACTCTCATTGTTTTACTTGTAAAATGGTTGATCAACCAGACTGAGACTATAAATTGAAAAATACAGGGCACCGCTTTTGACTTTGCTTGTTCTTTTGTGTTTCCTGTCATTTCGGCTTGGTTAGGCCGACCCATGCTGTAAGTGGGCCATCCTGAGCATCAGAACCTCTGACGGAGAGGAAGACCATCCCGTGTCTGCTGTCCTTCCATCTCACCTCGCAGACGCGCACCACCAAGTCCGCATGCTGGTAGCCGTTTCAGTGGAGAGGTATGCTTCAATCTTTTACCACTAATAAACATAAAACAAGACCAAGATCAGACATATAAATATGTGCTCACTGGTATTGCGTCTCCAGGCTGTTTCTGGACATGAGCTCAGAGCAACCAGATAAGAGGAAGATGCTGCCACTAAAACACCAACAGAAAGCCTTTGAGAACGTTTACCTGAAGGCTCAGGAGGGGATGAAGCTTCCGGTAAGACCGAGCCGTGTTGCCACACGTCGGGAACTCTTTGTTTTGCCCCCCCCACACCATGTCTTAGCAACTAACGTATTGTTTGTGCAATTGCACACAGAGAGGCGGCTCTTCTGAGGACCGGGAGGATGAGATGTTCAACCGCAAGGCCACCCTGCTCAAGAGCTTGTCAGTCGTGCTGTGCTGTAGCCCCGTGTGTGAAAAGCAGTCCCTGTTTGCACTCTTCCAGTCTTATAAAGAAAATAATATTGAAGAGCAGCTCATTAAAAAGGTAACAAGCTATTTGAATGCAATTTTGCTTTTACAAGGTCTTGATGCATTGTAGAAGTGAGGTAAAACTTGCTTTGGATAAGTACTCTGACACTCGAGTGAACTTTTTTGAGATTAATACCACACTGTATGTCACTATGGGCCAGTTTTACTGTCAGTAAGAGGTGGGATTTTTGCGACTGACTCTGTTGCATGTGGATTTACGGGAGTTCCTTTCTCAAGGCACAAAATATAGGGAGGAGAATATTTCAATCATGCATGCAGACTGATTTACTACGGTTTAGTAATCGTCCAGGGTGACATGATTTGTCCTGTCCTCTTTTTTGCCTCAGATGTTGTGCAGTGTCTCCAGAGCGCTGGGCTACAAGAGCGTAAAAACATTCGTCAGCTCTCACCTGAACTACCTGGTGGCCGAGTGGCTCGCACTGAGACAGTCTGATGACCGCTACACTCTTGGATCTTTCCCCTACAGTCTCCTGGATCATGACACAGTCAAAGATTTCTATAAGTGAGAAAACAAGCTCATCTTTGACTGACTGAGTCACATTTCCTTCTGCTATAGTTACGTTAAGCTGGTGTTATTTAAAATCAAGTGTATTACGACTGAGCATCCTTTTCCAATATCCTTAAAGCTCTTCCTACCCGGTGCTGATTCCTCGCCTGGTCTTCCTGGATGACTTTGAGCAGGTGAAGTCTGTCGGCAGGTCTCTCGACAAAGACTGGAGGGACTTACTGGCAGACTGTTTCCCAAAGATCATGGTCAACATTTTGCCATACTTTGCACTGCCGGGCCAGGACTCGCAGGTTACAAAGCAGAGAGAGAAGGCCAACATGGTGTATGACCTGCTCAAAGATGCCAGCTGTTTGGGTAAACAGGTAACACCAGCTTGTATTGACAGTACATCTGTACTCAAGACTTTTGCTTGTCAGTCCTAAGATCTAAGAAAAAGTTATCAAGGTCACATGCATGGCTGAGAGAGCCACAGTCAAATGATTTTATTTACTCTAAAATTCACTTTCTCACATGTGTCCACAGCAAATCGACAGCCTGATCCACAGTAACCTCTCCGACATTGTAGTGGAACTGCTCATGACTCTGTATGAAGGAAGTGGAGCTGAAGGAGATAGAGGAGACCTGAAACGCTTTATTGGGTATTGGGATATTAGTCCTCTAGTAGTGTTGTTTTTTTTTCCTTTACTGTCCATTCATCTAAATACTGAGTATGGTAAAAATGGACGTTACAATCAGTGTTTAATATCTCTCAGAGAGCTAGACCCGGTACCAAATCCACCATACTTCAGCTCATATGTCATCAAAGCTACACTGGACTACCTCAGCAAGTGCCACGGTGCCAACCACAAGTCACTGGTAGCCATTCTGTCAAAAACCCCGGTATGATGTCTCATATATCATCAGCAAGTCAAACTTTTTTGTGTGTGTTGACAATAGGCACAATGTTCTGTTTTCTCATCTATGTGCAATAATGTTACATGTGTCTGTAGATTTCTATCCAGAGGATTCTGCTGGCCCTGTGTGAAAGAGCAGCAGAGACGACCAACAGCTACGAACGGCACCGCATCCTCCTCATGTACCATTTGTTCGTCAACCTGCTGCTCAGGGAGGTGAAGGACGGTCTGGGAGGAGCCTGGGCCTTTGTTCTCAGAGATATAATCTACACACTCATTCACCATATTAACAGCAGGTCGGTGCACTCGGAGGCAGCCTTACACACTGGTATGAATCCTGAGTCAGTCAGTCATATGATGATATATGAAATTAAAGTTAAAGGCCAGCAGATGTGGAAAAAGTTACCGCTAGAAATAAAAACAATAACTGATCTTAAAATTTGTAACACAAAGATAAAATTATAACTTAAACCAAAGCAAGTCTGTGATCACTGAAACTGGTCATTTCCCATTCTTAATGGCTGTTTTTAAATGTTATATAATGTTATTATTATTGGTGTTTTCTATCATTACAAGGTATCTCGATATTAAAAACAAATGGGGTAAGCATACATTCAAACTGCGTCACTTACCACCAAAAACGGGCTAAAAATTGAGCTAACTTAGCTACATTAGTAGCGCGGTTTTAGGCTAGGTTACAGAACAGCACATATTGAGCTGTACATATATAAACACTGTTTTCCTGCCGTCCACAGACCAGTTCCGTGTGACGAGGTTTCTACCCGCAGCCTCTCTCTGTGCTGTGACCTGCTGGCCTCCGTGTGTCACGTGTCCCTGCAGGTCTGTGATGATGCTCTGGGCTGCCACCTACAGGTCATCATTGGAACTCTAACTGCTCAGGTGACCAGCCGACCCTCCATCTCAGAGCAGGTAAGTGATTACATGCCAAAGCTTGGTGTTCGTTGAATGTATTTAGTACACAGCATACAAGACTGTTAAAAATTCTTGAGCCACCTATAATTTCTTTTTATTTTGTTAGGAAAATGGGAAAGACAGTTTTTAGGAATGCCACTTCTTCTTTTTCAATTTAACTTCAATTAAATTGAAGCACCAAATCACAACAACTGTCACACTTTATACTGTAAGGTAGACGCTACAATAATACATACAGAGAAAAACCCAACAGTCATATGAACCCCTATGAGCAAGCACTTTGGTGACAGTGGGAAGGAAAAACTTCCTTTTAAAAGGAAGAATTTAAAATTGGTTCTTTGCTAAGTTGTCTGTCATGTGTATGCACGACCCTGGTTCATCCATTGAATGATTCATGGGTCAGTGTTAAGCGGCTTATCAAAAAAACACAAAACATTCTTCTGAAAATGGTAATGTACAAGGACTGGACTGTAAACAAGTGAAATATTAGCCAATTAAAAACTGTGAAAGACCTTCAGAAAGCTAGAGAGTTGTTAATGAAGACTACTTTAAAATATTATAAGAAAGTCTGTCTCCTTGTAAGCAAAATATAAAGAAATGAGGGTTAGTTTGCTTTTGCACAGTGCCATATATTACTTATACATGCACTTGTGTACTACTGGATACTTATGCACCATCTGTGAAAAGTACACAGAAATGTGTTTATGGTTTACACTCACTGAGTCCCGAACTTTGGCGTCTTCACCTGATGAGACTTAGGCATTAGTGCCATCCTACGGCACAGTGTAGAAATAAAACAAATAATCCTAGAATCATAAATTATAATTTCAGTTCAGTTGTATTTATATTGCACCAAAACAGAGAAAACCACAACAATCATATGGCCCTCTATGAGCAAGCTTTGGCGACAGTGGGAAGGAAAAACTCCCTTTTAACAGGAAGAAACCTCCAACAGAACCAGGTTCAGGGAGGGGCTGCCATCTGCTGAGAGCGGCTGGGGTTAGGGGAGGAAGACAATCTGGGTCTTTTTGTGCACAGACAGATGGATGGACTGTTCGCTGATAACAAACTCCTCTTTATTTAATATCTTTGTCTTAGAATAACAGTGGCTCCTTTTCAGTGTGCATGATTTTGATTTTGAATCCTCCTTTTTGCCCTGAAGGTGCTGAGTCTGCTGCAGTTTCTTGTCATAGAAAATAAGCAGACGTTAAAGGAAGCCATCAGAGGGTTGGAGCCTTTCCCTGATATCCCTGAATTCAGAGAGCTGCGGGCTGTACAGCACAAACTCAAATTTAACGCTGGCACTTTCAGTCTGAGACAGGTAAAAGCAGCAGATACACGTGGAAACGTAATGTCCTCGCTTTGAAAGTCTTTTTAGATCTTCTCTCATCATATTGATACGGAGAGTGATGGAATTTTAATTACCCCCCCTGCAGGAGATCGCCCACTTCCTGTCAGTGACGTCCTGTGACTCCTTACCTCTGACTAGACTCGAGGGGTTAAAGGAGCTCACCAGACAGCTGCATGACAACAAAGGACAGATCAGAGAGCTTCTTAAAGAGTGCCACGGTATGATGCTAAAGGAGGAAGAGTGGTTTCTGTGTGAGAACGATTGCATGTAAGTGTTTTCCATCCGTGTCGTCCTTTTTAGCCGACGCGAGCGACAGTGTGCTAGTGAAGCTGGTCCTCAATCTGCTGCAGCTCTGTAAACTAGCGGTCGGCCACCCTGGAGGAGCTGACATTCAGGGTAAAACAAATCAAAGCTGTGTTGTCTTCCATGTCAACAGTTTGGTTAGTTTCAGTTTTGGCAGTGCTCTCATAGCTCAGTCCTTGTGCTGCAGAGGCGGCAGGCAGCTGTTTAGGAGAACTGGGTCCAGTAGACTTGTCCAACATCGCCCTTCTCCATGGCAGAGACCCCCTGTATGAAAAAGCCGTCTCCCTCTTCGAATCCACCGAGTCTCAGTGTCTGTACATCGTCCTCAACTGCATGAACGACGCGCTCACTCAACAGCAGTACGCTGACTCCTCAAATTCTGTAGCAATTAGGTTTTAACTCATGACGGTGGAAAAGCTGATGTGCTCTGTGCTGTGGTTTTCTGCCAGAATCGAGGTGAGACGGGCAGCAGCTCAGTGCCTGAAGAACATCCTCGCAACTCAGTCAGGAGTCGACTTCTGGGAGCAACACAAAGGGAACAGAGACCCCATGCTGACTTACCTTAATCCATTCAGAACAGCCAAGAATAAGGTGGGTTTTAGATGTTTGTACGCGTGTGTCTGCAAATTGCTTCACAGGAGCTCACAGCAAGCTCACGCATCTGATTACTTGCTGCCGTCCTCGGTCAGGTGGCTGCTGTGGCTGCCAAGGAGAGCGCAGAGGCCAGAGGAAACCTGAAGAGCCAGGAGTTGTGGATTCCCCAGGCTGGCAGCCATAAGAGCTGGCTGAAGGCTCTGTGCACAGCGCTGCTGGACAGCGGAGGGGTCAGGTGTGAGGCTCTGCTTTTGTCCCGACCACTCTGCCTGGTGAGTTATCCTAAGAGCTGTTTAGAAGTCAAATGACTACATTACTCAACCAGAATTCTGTATTTTTTCAAAATAAAAAATTCAAACAAGAAGAGAATATAAATTGTTGTTCTTTTTAATTTGCGCTTAATCATTTAACATTTGTAGTCATATACTGAATGTCAGTACAGCCTACTCCACCTCATTCCTTCCTTCTGTGTCGCTCCATTGTTCTCTCCATGTTTAGGTGTGGGTGGACTGCTGTCAGAGGTTACTGCCTCTCATCATTCACTCCATTCTTCTGGATGCCTCAGATGGGTCGTTTAGGGACTTGCTCTCCTCCCACATTCAGGCCTTTTTTAGCTTTTGTTGCAGAAGCGCTCAGGCCTCGAGTCGCTCCGCCACTCCTCTCACATCTGACTCTGGTCAGTTTGAATCTGTGACAAATAATACTGATCCTATTCCTTATATTTTGACAGTGGACGGTAGATCATATTTAGTGCTTATTTGCTTTGAGATGAGCATCTATGTTGTTCTCTACAGAGTCCGACACTGCTAGCCAGGGCGTGCATGATAAGACCTCTCTGCGTACCATGCTTGCAGTTATTGACTATCTCAGACACCAACAGAGGCCACTGGAAGCTGACGGGTTTGTAGTCGGATATTATTCGATTGGACCTGCTCTTGTCTCTGCCCTAGTATACTTGCTGTAGTGTGACTGTAGAGCTTTGCCTTCTTGCAGTAAATCCTTTGGCACAGTGTGCGACTCAAACTTCTGGCTGGATCTGAACTACCTGGAGGTGGCCAAAGCCGCTCAGTCCTGCTCAGCTCACTTCACCGCTCTGCTGTACACCGAGATCTATGTGGACAAGATCAAATCTAACATGGAAGAAAGTCGCAGGTATGCAGCGACTTGATTAAAACAGTAATGGGAAAAATAACTTCATCCAGTTTTTCCTTTTTGATCCATTAATTTCCTGTAACTGCAGAACCAACTCCAGAGCAACGCGGAAAATAAATTTTGAAGAGAACAGCCAGACCTTCACGATCTCCAGCCTGACCGAGAAGAGCATGGAAGACACCAATATCAGTCTGCAGGTTGGTGCTTTATGTTGCATACATAGTTAAACTGGCTGTTTTGTTTTCTAAATGAACAACATCAGATCAAGTCAATTTGATTTGTTTGGCTAAGAGCATAAATATAAAGGTTCATGGAGCTTCACAGGCATAAAAAGAATTTAAATATTTGAGTACCCTGGTTTGTCCAGCATCCTCCTCTGACATCAGGTCTTCGCTTCACTTGAGTGTCCTAACACATTCAGCCTCAGATCCGATGATATGATTATAAAAATGACTCTCTACCTGCAGCCTGGGGTATCTAAGGTGCCGCGGGCACTTAGGGGACACCCTTATGCTTGAATATGGTGATCATTTGGGTCAAACTGTGGTAAGCACAGAAGTCTAACAACAGAACACTGCTAGGGTTTAGGTCATGTTGGCGGTTCCTCCCAGTCACCTCTACAAGTACATGCGAGTGTTAAAGTCCCCAGTGGGGACAGTGGGGTCCACGCCTTGGGCGTCTTCTAGCACCTTAGCAAAAACGCATCACACAGTCAGTTCGGCCTGAAGGTGCAGGAAAGTAACCCGCCGAGGAAAACCCCAGCGTATAGGCACCTAACTGGGGGGGGTGTACAAGTATGTCCCTCACCAAAGGCAACTCTAGAGTGGAACGTCTCTCCAGGAAACTGGTTCCAGAATCTGAACAGTGTATAAAGTGATCACAACTGTATCTAGAGGGTACTTCTCGACCTTACACACCACATCAGGGACCTTCACCACAAAAGAGGTTCCATGTCCCGACAGCCTCTTTTGGCAACCAGGAAATGCACTGCCGTCGAAGCTGGTCTTGCATTTTCACCTATCATCATTATCACACATCAGCTATTTTATCTTATTTTAAAAGACTGTCTTGTTCTCCTTTCCTGACTGTGACTCTCATTTTTACATATTTATAGGAGCTGCTGATCGAGGTGTATCGCAGCATCGGAGAGCCCGATAGTCTGTATGGCTGTGGTGGCGAGACCATGACCAGCCCCCTGATGAGGTAGAAAATTTCAATTAGACCTTTCACATGGTCAGTTATTCCTCATTGGGCTTCAGTCATTATCAGACCTGCTGATGCCGTTTTGCCGCGTGAATTTACAGGATCCGCACCTACGAACACGAAGCTATGTGGGGAAGGGCCCTGACCTCCTACGACCTTCACTGTACCCTGCCTGAGGTCACTCGGCAAGTGGGCATCGTGGAGGTACGATTGAAATGATACTATGATGAAGCACATCCTCAAAAGACTGTTTTAGATTAAAGTCTTTTAGCTCATATATTCAGTGCACTGTCACACGGTTTCTTTAATCTTCTGCCAACAGGGTCTGCAGAACTTCGGTCTAAGCAGCATCCTGGCCACCTACATGAGGGGTCTCGAGAGCGAAGGGGTCGAGTGGGGAGCTGAGCTGCGAGATCTTCGCTTTCAAGCAGCCTGGAGGAACACCCAGTGGGATTTTGAGCTTCCAGAAAGGTGAGGGAAACATCTGCTGCACAAAACACAACTATAATCTCACGGTTAGAAGGTAATTCATTTTTTTTTCTCCAAATATGTCTTGCTGTTGCAGGAGTGAGAAATCCAATCCTGGCTTTCACGAATCTGTGTTTTGTGCCCTGCAAGCACTCAGGAATAAAGAGTTCTCCATACTTGATGAAACTCTGAAACAGGCCAGGTACGGTGGACAAAATTTCAACTTTTGCCCTCAGTATGACGGCTTTATTTCTGCTTTATAACACTTATGCATTTTTGCAGGGGTGCCGAGGTGGAAGAGCTATGCAAAGGCAGTCTGGAGGCGGTGTCATCTCTGTATCCAGCTCTCAGGAACCTGCAGAGCATCAGAGAGCTGGAGAGTGTTAAAGAGCTGTTCTCCAGGTGACTCAGGCAGAAGCATACCACACAGTCAGTAACACACGGGGGGTCTCCTCTGGACTTATTCATGTTTAAACTTTTTTTTTGACATCAGACCCTTCTCAGACCTCATCCTGAGAGAAGTTTACAGCCATTGGCGGCACCACTCTCAGCTCCTCGTTGACAGTGACTTTGCTTTGGTGGAACCCATTCTGGCTGTCCGCTCTGTGGCCCAGCACACCCTGTTGTCCAGGGTGGGAGAGCCCGACAGCAGCCAGTACCTCAGCTCTGTCCTCACTGACCATCTCATGGACTTGTGCCGGTTAGCTCG
Organism: Etia nguti; assembly: GCA_015106755.1. NCBI lineage: Eukaryota > Metazoa > Chordata > Actinopteri > Cichliformes > Cichlidae > Etia > Etia nguti. Next base: position 22,304 of record VUQG01044028.1, on the reverse strand, counting down.
CAAGGCCGGAAACACGCAGGTAACATTTACAGGTGAAGGTTTAAAGCACTGTTTTCCTCTCATCTACCAAGTGAATATCGTATGAAGGTTACCTCTAACCTCTATCCAGCTGGCAGAGCGTGCTGTCTACCAGATGAAGCAGCATGCCGACGGCGGAAGGACCTGGGCGTCGCTACCTGTGTCGTCGTGGCAACTGGAGGAGGCCCAGGTTTTCTGGGCAAAGGGAGAGCAGGGTCTGGCTCTGGGCCTGCTGAGACAGATGATACACAGCCTAGAGGAAAAGGTCAGACGGACACATAACGCTGTGTTGTAACTAATGCAACATAGTAAGATTAGCTAAGATAAATCCCAAATATCAAGATGGGTTATTGAGCTGGTTTGATGTGTGTTGCACAGGTGGATTTAAATCCTGCGTTAGCACCAGTCTACACCGAGTGCCTCCGGCTGTGTGGTAACTGGCTGGCAGAAAGCTGCCTGGAAAGTCCTGGAGTCATACTGGAGAAGTACCTGGAGAGGGTAAGAAGAAGCTTTTGGTATGAGTAGTCGAAACTTTATTAAAAGATTAAAAGGCAGAATTTTGGCTCGTTATCAGCCAGCTGAAACATTTTCACACATGTGGAGTGTCCACAGTTCCTGGAATTAACAAAGTGGCTCCAGTTAAGAATTATTTTCTGGTATTTTATTTTCGTGTGAAGAAGAACGACCAAAACAGAAATATAAAAGGTCTCAAACGCCCTAAAATCCACACACACAGCAGCGATCGCCTAGAGAAATGAATGGTTTATTACCCGGCGGCCTGGCAGCATGCGGCCCTTCATACGCACACACCCTCACATGAATAATTTATTTATGTCCAGACAAATTAGGAGCGGGCAAAGACATACATATTAAACGTCTGCAAGTTTACACTTTATGTCTTCTGGCTACGCCAGATTCATATAGACAAAATTAAATAATTCATGTGCATGTCTGTGTGTGTTTTATACGTCTGAATCGGGTCACTGTTTTGTAGTGACATTTTTTTGTGCATCTGGTTAAATCTTGTTTTAATTTTTTTTTTTTTTTAACGTTTGTGTTGACACCTGTAAATTTATGCCTTTTTTATGCTGATTTTTGTTTCCTCATGTGAGAACACCCCTGTACTGTTGAATTTAATAAAGGTCTCATCTGTGCTCAGGCAGTGGAGGTGATAGAGGGGGAATCGGGACTTCAGGACTCCAGGCTCCAGAACCAGCGGACTGAGGCGTTTTTATCTCTGGCCCGCTTCTCTGACGCTCAGTACCAGAGCATCGACAAATACATGAACTCGTCTGAATTTGAGAACAAACAGGCGCTGCTGGAAAAGGCCAAGGAGGAAGTGGGCTTGATTAAGGAGCATAAAGTGACCTCCAACAGGTCTATTTGCACATTTACAGCTCGATGTATTGCATTTATGCTGACGACCAGCTACACCAAAGAGAAAGTGAAGCACTGTTTCCAGCCTGTCTTTGTCCGACTTCACAGGTACACAATAAAAGTGCAAAGAGAGCTGGAGCTGGATGAAAAAGCCCTGTCCAACCTGCGGACGGACAGAAAGCGCTTTCTGTGTAAGGCTGTGGAGAATTACATCCAGTGTCTGGAGCAGGGTGAGGAGCACGACACCTGGGTCTTCCGGCTGGCTTCCCTCTGGCTGGAAAATGCCGACATTAAAGATGTAAATGAGATGATGAAGGTCAGTAAAACGTTCACATGTCTGCACTGAATCTTACAAATATAATCATCTGACAAAGCTTTTTATTTTCCCACCTGCTGTGTGTTACAGAAAGGGGTGAAACAGATCCCGTCCTACAAGTTTCTGCCTCTCATGTATCAGCTGGCCGCCCGCATGGGAACCAAGATGGCAACTGGCGTCGCAGAGGATACGGGATTCCACGATGTCCTCAATGAGGTAACACAGCTCTTTTATTCATTATTGTGAGCGTAAAACCGAATTATATAAAAGGTTTGCTGCAGCCACGTCCAGTTTATCATTTGTACTCCTCCCTCCTCGTAGCTGATATGCCGAGCATCTCTGCAGCACCCTCACCACACGCTCTTTATCATCTTCGCCCTTGTCAATGCCAACAAAGACGAAAACTTTTGCAGGTCCCGGCAGTCTAAGAGTGCTACGCAACAGCTCTCGCAATTTGATCTGGTGGGTGAGATATTTTTATCCTTTTTTCACACTTGGTGTGTTTGGTGTTAAAAAAAAAAAGTTTACATGTAATGTTCTCCCTCATTCAGGAGCGTTCGGATGTCGCTCGGAAGATCATCACCACCATCAGGAAGAAGCGAGGCGAGATGATCCGAGGGATCGAGCGCCTGTGTGATGCCTACATAACGCTGGCTTACATGGATGCCAGCAGACACAAAACAGAGAAGAGTGAGTTATATTGATGCTTTATTCACTCACTGGCCACTTTATTAGGTGCATTATGTTAGGAGTGGGTTGAACCATCTTTTTGGATCAGAGCTGCTTTAATTCTTCATGGCACAGATTCAACAAGGCGCTGGAAAGATTTTGGTCCATGTTGACATGGTGCAGATTTGTTGGCTGCAGCTCAGTGATGTGAATCTTCGGTTTCACCACATCCCAAAGGTGCTCTATTGGATTAAGATCTGGTAACTGTGGAAGACATCTGAGTACAATGAACTCATTGTCATGCTTAAGAAACCAGTTTGAGATGATTTGAGCTTTGTGCCATGGTGCGCTATCCTGCTGGGAGCAGGCGTTAGAGGATCAGTACACTGTGGTCATGAAAGGATGAAGACTTTTCTGCTCATAGTTGCTCAGGTCCACTCGGCTGTTTATTTGCTTATCCAGTTTCAGAGGTCGTGAGTATATGTTATGGTTGTGTGTATTAAATGTCCACTGCTTAGACATCCTTTGTGTCCATGTTTGGTTTCAGAGGCTATCCCCATCCCCGCTGATCAGCCCATCATGCAAATTAGAGACCTTGAGGAGGTCGCCATACCCACAATGGAAATTAAGGTAAAATACAACTTAAAAACGTACATAGAGAGAGAACTTTGCTGCTTTCAGAGTTTATATAAAGTTTTGTTATGTAAGTGTTTTGGGGGTGATCCATGTTTAGTATATAGTGTAACGTTTTGATTGGTTTGATTGAATTATTTGTCTCATATTTATCGTGTAAACAGGTGGATCCGTCCGGTGGGTATGAAAACCTGGTGACTGTCAGGTCCTTCATGCCACACTATCACCTGGCCGGAGGAGTCAACCTGCCCAAGATCATCGACTGCGTCGGCTCTGACGGCAAGAGCAGGAGACAGCTGGTCAAAGTAAGCGTGCGTGCGTTTGTGTGTGTCTTACGTGTGCTTTTGACGCCCTCGATAAGTGCAGGTGAGTTTGTGTAACAAACACGTACAAATACTTTTTTTCCTGTCGTTTTTTTTGTCCTTCTAAGCAAATTTATAGTCTGGCCAGCCCTGACGGGAAGGTGCTCACAATTTAAACTTGAGTTTTTTTCCATTTAGCTTTGGCCGTTGCTGATAATTAATCCTGTTTTTGTACCAGGACAAACACGCTTTCACTCCTTTATAATGAAAACATTCTTTAGCAGGCAGTGTGTTTGTGTGTGAGAGCATGTTTGTGTTTGCTGAAACGTTTGACAGACAGTTGAAGGCTAATAATTTACCACTTGGGTGAGTCGTGGTGAAACTTAGTAATTTTGTATCTGTGTGCTTGTTTTGCATTATTATTAAACTCACAACAGTCAGCAGCATTATACGGTGCTTTGGCCTGGGA
>VUQG01044028.1:0-18500 GCA_015106755.1 Etia nguti | reverse complement strand
GGCCTGGGAGTTTGACTCAGCTGCTGTATTCCATGGTTTTTCACAGTTATTTACTGTATTACCAAAAAACAATAGAATGTAATTGCCAACTTGACCCCATTCAGTCACAGACTGACAGCAGACTGACTCTGTCTTACAGCAGGTTTTACTGACAGGTTGGATATGTCTGAAAGTCTCATTTTGCAGCAAAAAAAAATAACTTATTAAAACTTATTAAATAACACAGGTATGCACAAAGTTTAACTCTTGAGGACGTAATTTGTGGTTAAAAAGAGGTGATATCATGTGATATCGTATCGTGGGGTTTGTGGTGATTCCACTCAAAGAGATTTAGAAAATTCCCCCTCCCCGTCTATATTTCAGTACAATATTATGTTTCCTTTAAAAACTCTTGAATTAGCTTACAGTACTTCTACACCTTTTCCCCATCATTCAGAAAATTCAGAATGCACAAATATTTTCCACTACTTTGTACCAGATATTTCCCCCCCTCACTAGATTCCTGCCACATGTAGTCATTAAATTATTGAAGACTGTCTTTCAAAGTAGTTCGTCCAAAGTGCCTGAAACTCAGAGAAACATCTCCACTATCAACCGAAGAATTCAGCCATTAACGAATGAATGACTGCAAACTTCTTAAAACTCCCCGTGTCCTACAGAACTCACTCTGTCTGTTCTTGATATGTTTCTATGCCTGTGAAGCACTTTGAGCCCCCACATGTGATACTGGGCTATACAAATAAACTGAACTGCACTAAAATAAAGGATCGTTGTGATGATCAGTGTTAGTCACGTCACCTGTGAGTGATTTTAGTGTTTTAATGCAAACAGGGTCAGGACGACCTGCGACAGGACGCAGTGATGCAGCAGGTCTTTGGCATGTGCTCCATGCTGCTGCAGCGCAATACAGACACTCGCAAGAGGAAGCTCAACATCAGACGATACAAGGTTCCCCGATAAATGCACATCTGTGGTTCTGTTTCACATTTGCTTTCATCTCTTTTTCCCTTTGTTTCTTAAAAAAAAATATCTCTGCTCATATACTTGATTCCAGGTGGTGCCTTTCTCGCAGCGCAGTGGCGTCTTAGAGTGGTGCTCTGGGACGGTGCCCATCGGGGAGTTTCTGGTGGATCTCAACAAAGGAGCTCACAAACGCTTCCGACCCAAAGATTGGACCAACCTAGCCTGCCGGAGGAGGATGACGGTATGGCGGTACTGAAAGGAAAACATGCAACATGGCAACACATGCTTGTTATGGGTTCAGAACTCACAGCTGTAGTTTTTGTTGGGCTGTCACTGCAGGATGCTCAGAGACTTGCATTCGACGAGAAGCTGCAGGCCTACAATGAGGTGTGCACGAAGTTCAGGCCGGTCTTTAGGTACTTCTGCATGGAACGGTTCCTGGATCCCGCAGTGTGGATGGAGAAGCGGCTGGCTTACACGCGCAGTGTGGCCACCTCCTCTATAGGTACACCGTCTCACAGAGTAAAGCTCATTATGTACTGTAAATACAAGATGTCACAAACCAAAGGGCGACATATAGTTGATGTGACTTGAAACTAAAGTGTTGGTGTTGCTTATTATTAAAGTGATTGATGGATCCCGGTTTGCTTTGTACATAAAACACCACCTTTCTCCTCAGCGTGTCAACATTTTGCTCTTAGTTGAAGTTCAGAGTTGAAAGAAAACATTTATCAATTGTGACACAGAATTCAAAAATATACATTTGCAGCAACGAGATTTCATATCGTCTCCAAACGATGATCCAGTAATTGTAAAAAGATCTTCTGTTTTCTGTTTTGTGTCCACAGTTGGCTACATTGTGGGTCTGGGTGACAGACACATCCAGAACATACTGATCGACGAACAGACTGCAGAACTGGTGCACATCGATTTAGGTATTCTTACACCAAGAAGGTCACTCTTTGTTTCAGAAAATGCTTTTTTTACCCCCAGTGTGGATGACACTTTTTCTTCATTGTGTGCATGTGTTTTTGTTGTTGTTGTTTTAAAGGTGTGGCCTTTGAGCAGGGCAAGATCCTCCCCACCCCTGAGACTGTCCCCTTCAGACTCTCCAGAGACATTGTGGACGGTATGGGCATCACTGGAGTGGAAGGAGTTTTCAGGAGGTTAGCTCATGATTATGCTCAAATGTTGCTCTTATTTGTCAGTATAATGCTGGTGTGGGACCTTCAGGCCCTTTTATTCACATACACGGAAAGCTGGAAGTAAAGACTCTGTGACAGAGGCATCCATGCATCCATGCAGGCATCCATGACATGACAAATTTGAATCAGACATGAAAAATATAAACTGAAGTGGAGTTGGGTTGCAAAGTGGCTTGCAGTACCAATCAAGGTAAAAACAAAGTGCACCCCTGTCAATTCTGAGGTTTTACAGGACATAATAAAAAAATTATCTGGTCCTTTTATAGAGTGAATGATTGCTTTTATTGTGTGAGGGAGTAGCCAATCACCATTGATTGATGAGTTTCATTCAGGATTAATAAAGTTTTATGAATTCAAATGCCGTATTACATTGTGTCATTAAAGAAGCTTCCTTATTAAGCTTTTCTCAGACCACAGATTAAGATTTATGTTGGGAAAACTGTTGCGATTTAGACATTTTAAACATTCAGCACTGTAAATAATCTCAACCCTGCTTTCCCTTTCAGATGCTGTGAGAAAACGATGGAGGTGATGAGGAGTTCTCAAGAAGCTCTGTTGACTATTGTAGAGGTAAAATCATGAGACAGTTTACACAGAGCCTTCTTACCTGCTCTAAATATCATGTTTTATTCCTTAACTTCATATTAAGCGGTGCTTTTGTAAGTTTCTGTGTCTTTGTGCGTTTTGTATAGGTGCTGCTGTATGACCCTTTGTTTGACTGGACCATGAACCCCCTGAAAGCTTTTTACCTGCAGCATGACGAGCAGCAGGAGCTTAACGCAACGCTAAGCTCCACTATGGGGGGAGATGACATAGACAACAGCCGTAAATCAAGGTAATCAAGTAGAGAACTGTCAGAATTTGAGCTGGCGAGGTTTTGTGTGTGTGTTAAATCTCTTCCCCTCATATTTTTTCCAGCAGTGACAGTCAGAGCTTCAACAAGGTGGCGGAGCGGGTGCTGTTGCGGCTGCAGGAGAAGCTCAAAGGAGTGGAAGAGGGAACGGTGCTCAGCGTGGGAGGACAGGTCAACCTGCTCATCCAGCAAGCCATGGACCCTAAAAACCTCAGCAGACTTTTTCCAGGATGGCAGGCCTGGGTGTAGACTGGAGAAAAGTGATATCAGGGAAAAGGTGCTCCTTCCTTGGGTGCGAAAGAAAAGTTTATTTTTGTTGAAAAAAAGGGAGGTGGGAATTTTCATTCTTTTTTGTACGGCTCTAATAAAACGAACTCAACAGATCAACACAAGGAATCAAACCTTTTATGTCAGAATCTCTGCTGCTGTAAGCAGCAAATCACAAAAGTTATTAAAAAGACCAAATAACTGTGTGTGTGTGTGTGTGTGTGTGTGTGTGTCTGTGTCTGAAAGGCTGACATGTTTGCTGTTCATGTTTTATGTTTCACCCAGATGAATGTAAATGTTGCTAAGTGACTGTATGAATGTGAAATACCATTTAAAGCCTTCTCCAGCCAGGCGTCATTTCATGTCTGTTCTTTATTATCAGGTAAAATGTTTTTGTTCTTTTCCTGTACATTGAATATAAGGCTGCTTTGTGAAATGAATACTGTATCATTAAATAAATAAAACGGCAGTCAATCCAAAATCATGCTGGCCTGATAAATGCATTTCATTTGCACTTTAAAATATCCTCTCCATATTTTGTTGTCGCTCAGTCACTGCATCACTATACGTCATGTCTTCAGTACCTTTCCACTGCACACTTGGCATAGCAGTACTCACTCACTGCTCTGACACTTAAGCTGATAACACCTGTGTCATGTTTAGACTCGCCCACACTCCTCATTGTCCTTGCTGTGTGCTCAGGAGGGAAACAAACTGATGCTGTGTGAAATGGAGGCGTGACAGTTTTCATACAAACTCTTTATTTGATCGCAGCGATGTGAGAATGAGCAGGGCGGAGCCTGAGAGGAGATGCCGGAGGTGCTGGCAGTGATGTGGAGGAGATTATCTGAGTGAAAGATTGATGCTGGAGTTATCAGAGGGGGATTTTATTTCATTTTTTTTTTTCAAAATACAGATGATTAAACAGAAAATGACCACCAATCCGGTGAGTTTTAATCTGCATTTAATCAGCCTTAAGAAGAAGACCAGCTTTCAATTTATTTTAAGTATTGTAACTTTACAAAAACACTTTTGCTCTGCCAAAAGTATCTGGAAGCTTGTCCTCACTTCATCCGTGAATATGAGAAGGTGAAACTTCCTGCGCTCACCGAATCAGATGTTCAACCCCAGTATGTTCACAATGTGGCCCTGAAGCCTCTAGCATTAATCAAATCTCTGCTGGTCACGCCCCACACATTTGCAGGGCCACCAGTCCTGGAGACTAGGAAGTGTATGCTGAGATAGTGGATCCATTAGGCCCTCTGTTTTAACCCTGCTTACTTGGTGCGTCGCATTATAACTTATGAGGGCTACAACAGCCAGACCCTGAAAAATGACATCGCTCTTATGAGGCTCTCCCAACCTTTGGACATAACAGGTGCTTATGATGAACCCCTTCATTACATTATTATAATCACCTCTTATTTATCTGAAATTATTAATTGTTATTTAATATCATTTAAAAAAAATCATTTTACATTTACATGTAAAATGTGCTGTTATTTAGATTTTAAATTCTAGAGATCCCCACTTTACACTCACTGGCCACTCTATTAGGTGGACCTTGCTAATACTGGGTTAGACTCCCTATTACCTTCAGAACTGTCTTAATTCTTGATGGCACAGATTCAACAAGGTGCTGGAACCATTCCTCAGAGGTTTTGGTCCATGCTGACACAAAAGCATCACACAGCTTCTGCAGATTTGTTGACTGCACATCCATGGTGAGAATCTCCTGTTCCACCACATCCCAAATATGCTCTGTTGGTCTGAGATCTGGTGACTGTGGAGATCATTTGAGTTCAGTGAACTCGCTGCCATGTTCAAGACACCAGTCTGAGTCTTTTATATTGCGGCCCACATACAGCCCACTTTCATCTTATCCAATTTCTGTAATTGTAAAAATTTTACCTACACATTAAATAAATGAGACATCCTAATATAGGACAAAAAAGAGCGATTTCAACATTATTTCTCTGTTTGTTTGTTTTTGACATGGTGAAGAAATGCTGCTTTAGTAAGCTAAATAAATCTGTCAGCATGGGCTTAAATTGTAAGAATAAATGTGTAAAGTTACAGAAATCAATTAATTAATTACTTTGGTGTAGTGTTGATTGGCCATGAGGGAGGTTTTTATTAAAGCTGTAAAACTTGTGAAAATACAGTTAAAATTCCCACATTTATGTCCTCCTTTTCCCAACGCCATCCAGCAGGCCGGATTGAGGTCTCTGCTAGGCCGATTCTGGTCCCTGGGCCTCATGTTTAATACCCCTGGCTTAAAGGAAAATATCTGACCCTGCTATTTGAATGTTGGCACACATCAGACCATGCAACATTTATACTGCCTAATTTTGTTGAGCAGGTGCAAATTGTAGCCTCAGTTTCCTGTCGATAGCTGACCATGTGACCCTCCGCTGCTGTAGCCCATCTGTTTCAAGGTTTGATGTGCTGCACATTCAGAGATGCTCCTTTGCATAATTTGGTTGTAACGAGTAATATGAGTTAACTCTCATGTGCAAAGTCCCTTAAATCACCTTTCCTCCCATTCTTTCAAACTTCAGCAGCCTGGCATGTTTGCATACCTAAATGCATTGGGTTGCTGTAATATGACCCAGATATATCATATGATTCAGATATTTGCTTTAACAAGCAGCTGAAATGCGCACCTAATATAGTGGCCAATGAGTCTGTTTAGCTTCTTTATAGTAGTTTTATCTTGATATCTCTGATTTGCCTGATTGTATATTATGTTATTGTGCTATGTGTTTATATTCATTCTACTTTTAGGCTGCTTTTAATCTTGAGTTGCTGCGTTCCTCACTTTGGGATAAGTAAAGTATATCTTATCTTGTCTTATACAGATTTACAGCCACAGACTTACTGCACAAATCTAAGCCGGACTCAGCAAAGTTAATCCCATATTAACACGTTTTAATCAGTTGTCTTTTCCCCCCAGTTCCTTAATCTCAACCTGAAGTCCTCATAACCAGGCATTGTTAGGCAGTCATGGCACAATATATTCCTCATATCCACTTGTCAGGATAAGGCGTTCTGGAAGTTTTAAATAACTTTTGTTGAAGGGTTTCGGAGACTTGTTACATTTTGGAAGATGCGCATCCTCAGTGGATGCATTTTGGGACTATTACTTCAGTAAGCGTTACATTTAGCAAACTAGCAAGCTGTCAGCTGAGTGTATAACCCTGTGTGAATAATCTGTTCACACAGTGACAGTCTGTGTACAGAGAGGCTGTAAGAGTGCACACATTGGCACCTTTGTTAACAGCAGCAGCTTGTCCTGTGTTAAACGCGTAACAGCAGAGATGATTATTCCTCGGTAGGCTCCAGGAACATTGGACCCGTGTGCCTCCCAAATGTTGGGCTGAAAGTCACTGCTCATCAGAAGTGCTGGATAACACGATTTGGTCACAGAGCAAATGGTGAGGCAGCTGTAGTTGAACGTGTCAGTGAATCAGTATTGGTGCTCATTGCCACCTGCTACCACTAGATGGCATCAAAGTCCTGCACTCATTGTCAAGTGATTGAACATAGAGGAGAGTGTGTGAGCTTTATTTTATATATTCATTTATTTATTTATTTTTGACAGACTCTGGCTTTCCATACCTGATGGAAGCTCAGGTTTCTCTCATAGATGCTGCAGAGTGCAACAGTTTCATCGCCTACACGAGCAGGATATCCCAGGATACGATTTGTGCCAGAGACATGCAAGCAGGAGGCGGTGTGTACCATGTAAGATAAATGTTGTCATGTGAAGAAAAAAGAAGTTTAATTACTAATACATAATAAGTTTAGCTGTGTAGTGTCCTTGAGTGTCAGAGGTCCACAGTGTGACCCACCTTGGGGTTACAATGCTTCAGTTTTAGTGGGAATGGAGTCTCTGAATGCAGCCTGAGAACAATGCACTCCAATAGTGTTTGCAGTTCAGCCAGGCCAAACCGCCTAAAGCAGTTTTTGTTCATCAAAGAATCCAGAACATTTTCATGCTCTTATGTAACTACTTTTGCAGCACTCTCAAACAAGTCCCGCACTATGTTCTGTGTGCAACAACCTTTTTAAATAAACTGTTCGTTTTTATGCCTGGTAACAAACCACTCATACAGTCAGCAGTGAATGTACAGTTAGAGCCCAGAGGAGGCAGCTGACTATTATATCCCCTTTTATTTGGATGATTTAGTGCTTTTTCACTGACCTCAGAATCCACTGTCCTCAAAAGTCCTCATGTAGCCACTCAAAGTCACTGTAAGTCAGTATTGCCCTTTGTTCCTGAACTGTGTCTCAGGCTGACAGCGGCGGCCCTCTGGTGTCCCTGATGGATGGAGTATGGTGGCTCATAGGTGACAGTATTTTGGGGGGAACACTGCGCTGGGCAGGATGCACCGGGTGTTTACGGTATTGTCGCATACTTCGTGGACTGGATCCACCATCAGATGAAGGTTCATTCATTTTGAGATTTGTAATGGCACTCATGAATACTCAGACGACACAACAGGCCAAATGTAAAGTATAAAGAAAGATTGGACTTTGATTAAAAGTCAAATTTAACTTCACGCTGTGTGATTTCATGCACTTTATGTACCTTTGATTTAATCTCTTTGGAGGACCAGATGTTATAAGAAGGTTTATCCATCTGGTGCTCTGAGTAGTACAGCTTGACCTGGAGGCTGGATGTAATGATAAACGCCGTATGTCTGAATCACAGCAGGGCCTTGACGCCAAGTTAGGATATTAATATGAGTGTTGTGTGTGATTAATTGTATTTGTTCAAGTGTCAAGGCAAAAGGTTAATCCATGCCCTGACATTATGTTTCATTGTCTTTGGTCTCCTTTGCCTTTATCATCCACAGAGGATTACAAAGCTTTTTTTTTCTTGTAAAGAAGGAACAAAAATTCAAACAAAGTGCTGTTGAAAGTCTTGATTCACCTCTCATTTCTTTATATTTTGCTTCCAAAGTGTGAGCATACTTTCTTGTCTTTCTTACTTTTTATAAAGTGGTCTTGATCAATAGTTCTCCAGGTTTTCTGAAGGTCTTTAAAGGTTTTTATTTGGACATTGGCTGCTTTTTCACTCATTTTCACTCAATTACTTGTACTTGATCATTTTTCAGAGCAATGTTTCTATTTTGTTAAGCCACTGAAGACTGAGTTATGAATCATATAAGCATAAAAACAGCACCTAGCTAAAGGAGACAAAAAAGAGTGGGGGGGTGGGGTGGGTCACCCTGGGCTCCTGGGGCTCAGTGATGCTGCAGCCATGGGCTCCGGGCTGTATGGGCCTAAGCCTCACTGCCCTTGGTGGATTTCAGGGAATGGGGGTGCCTATTGGGGTCAGCGGGGGAGCTGGCTCCTCCTCCTCCTTCCTCACACCATCACACATACAGAGGCTTGGGATGCCGGTGTGTCACTGAGGTGCAGGGGAGGTCCTCCTTCTCTGCTCCCTCATGGTCACCTGTGCCTCAGTTTTCCTCCACAACTTAGACACTCTCATTACTTTCATTCTCATGACACATACATATAGGGCCTTGGGGCTGGGCACACTGAACCGCGTCCAGAGGGGGGGTCTGTTCATTCAGCCTCACCTCTGTCAGTGCCCACTTCTCAATTTAAAATTGCGTGTAGACACTGAGGGTTCTGGGGAGGGTGACGCAGTATATTTCTATGTGGTCTTAGAACATCTTAGGCTTCCCCTGGTGTGGGGCTTATTTCCCAGCCACACTCCCTGCCAGTGGCTGGTGCCCCCACCCGCTGGTGTACTGGTGGTTCTCACTATCTGGGGCTGGGTTTGTGATGGCTCATTTATCTGAATTTCACATCCCTCCCAGCTCTCTGTCTATAAATGTCCACCCTGCACTTCAAACTGTTTGTTCTCATTTTCATGCACCACACTTCCTCCCTTTTTCACTTCATTCACCTCTCATTAGCACATGGAGATATGCCCAACCCGGGAGTCCCCTCTGAGACCTTCCCCCAAACAGCAGCCTCAATTCATGCTCATGGAATCTGCATTTATCTACTAGAAATACCAAACCTACATGAGGATGTGGTCTCAGCTAGTGAATGGGCTGCAGTAAAGCAACTAAATGACTGAACTTTAATCCCAAAAAATCGCGAAGGCTCTCTGATGCCACTTTCAGCACTTACAACTTTTTAATTCTATCGATGGGAATCCTAATGTGCAGTATATCAAAAACAGCTGAATTCCAGAAATTTGGTTTTGTTTGCTTCAATATCTATCAAAATTACCAAGCACAGCTTAACTCGTGAAACTTGTGGCCTTATTCTCAGAAACAGTCAGAGAGACTAAACTAGCAGCAGGTCCATCTGCAAATGATGAGCTCATATAGTGGCAACTAAGTTATTCTATGCAATCATTTGTATCAGTGTACGTTTCAGCCGTAAGCTTAGCAACACTGACATCAAGTAACATTTAGCTTTATTGAATATTTGACTCGTGGTTCTCGTGAATTAAGCAAGGCACTTTGAGGAAGCCAGTGGATTCGAGTCTGATGAAATAGCATTTTAAAATACCACAATGACACTGCTTCTTATTTTTTTCTTAAATAAAGGAAAAACAGCTGTAGGCAGTCACAGCTTTTTTGAAAATAAAGTACACCCTTTTTCAGTTAAAGGTTTTATGCAGCAGGACATACAAAAAAAAGATCTACTCTTTACTCGGTGTTAAAACTGGGTAAAGGTGGTCACGTACATTAACTTTCAAGCTTGTTAGAATTGTACAAACTCAGTTTTTGCCTTATCTACTGTATTTCTATTTATGTTTACATGTGTTTTGGCAAAATACACAGAAATGAAGATAGGCTCAAGACTATATTGAGAGACATTTAACCATTAATCAAGCTAATAACTGTTACAGCTCTATAATTGTTACCATTATGAAGTAATTATATTAATCTTTGGCCTTTTGTGTTAGCATAAAAAATATTTGCTATTAGCTTTATCAGCTTACATGCAGATAATGTTCAAACAAAACCAGATGAATTGAACTTCTTTTTCTGTTTACAGAGGTATCAAGACGACTGATCACAGGAGCAAAGATGATCAACCTGACACGTATTCAGTGAAAAACTTACATTGAATTATTGCCATTTTACTTTTTCATAATTTGTTACTTCTTGATTTAAGGCGTGAAATAAAAAAAAGCATTAAAGTATGTTTTATTTGGTATTTTTTCCCCAAAAAGAAAAAAAAATGATTTAAAAACGATTATGTCTGATTTGTCATAAGTTCTTTTATTTACAACAGAGTTTACTATTTTTGGCACAGAAAAAAAATACACTCATAAATAAGCGAGCAGTTTAAGATTCAAGTGTACTTTCAGTGAAACAGTTTCACAAATTGACATTTTGGCAGACTGTGACACATTAGTGCAGCTTGGGTCAGATTACAGGAAGCTGAATGAGGCTGAATGAACTGCGGAGCAGCGTCTTCTGTGGACTGTGTACGAACTTTATGTCAGTAGCGCGAAGAGACTCCAAAATGACATTCAATATGTCGATTCTTTATCTTTTTTTTTTTTTACTGCTAACAGGAAAGTCTGCTTTGCTAGAACGTTAACTGAAGCCCACAGGTAACAAAGGAAATCAATGCTGAAGTGTTTCTGTATATGATTTGTATAAAATGTGCAGTATAAACACCCTTTGACTTCTAGTCTCAGAAAGCAAAGATCTGGAATAATAATAATAATAATAATAATACAATCACATTCAAAGAGACTTAAATATAAAGCTGAGGGTATACAGAATCGTTATAACAACATTAATATAATAAACTGCATTACAGAAGGAGAAATATTGATCTTTCGTTTTATATAACACTTTGATCGACTTTAGAAACAAAGTGCAATTCAGCAGAGTAAGTCCCAAACTGCTGATACTGTTCTAGCAGAGAGCCGACACCACAAAGGCACTACAGCTGTAAACACGAGTGTAACTTTTCATATTCTTCCTATTAACAGTGAGCAGCTTTAGTTTAATTCATAAATGTAATATCTCCAGGTAATCGTTTGACTCCACAGACAAGTGGAAAACTTCAAAATAGATCCAAGAAATAGATCACGTTGTTGGCATTAGATTGAAGGGGGGGAAAAGGCACTTTTGATCAGGTTTATAAGGCTTAGAAACCTAGAAAACACCTTTTGCATGGAGATGATGTCAGTGTTATTATCCTTCCTTCTGGATGTGCTGTGATTGTCTGCACTGCTGAGCTATTCTTAGATTTCTGCTGTGATGGTTAGTGTGTGTATAATTATTAACTGCTTTAATAATTTTGTTCATCTTCTAGTGTTACTGAAGTTCTACATTTCTCAGAATACCTTTAGCAGTTCTAATTAGACAAGCCCAGTTATGATTTGAGTGCCTCCACCAGTCCTGTGTTGGTGGATTAAGGCAACATAAGCATAACATTAGCAAAGTATCATTGTCAAAAAGAGGCCACGACCACAAAAAAACAACAACAAGAAAACACAAATTCACCACCAACAGCTGTTTTGAGAATTGTTTTGGGGATTTTTCCCTTTAAGAGGCAGTTGATCTGTCTGTGCGTCTGCCTCCGTGGGCCAAGCTGATGAGTCCAGTCTAACAATCCTAAGCCGAGTGTCATTGGTCAGTGCAGCCTCTCGTGGAGGCGCTCTGCTCGCTGTCCGACTGTCCCTTCCCCGGGTTCGCTCCACTTTGCCCTCTCAGTCATTTGATGCGGTGTCGGACCAGCGAGGACTCGTCCGTGATCTCACCGGACCGGTTTCTGCATCTGCAGGGCAGGATGAGCATGAGCAGCAGGATGATGAGGGCCAACACGCAGACTGCCATCAAGGCGTAAGATATCATCCACACAAGAGGCTCCTTCAGCGGGCCGCCAGAGCAGTCGGCCCCCACGTCCGCTGCAGAGAAGGGTCCCTCGATCTCTGACAGAGCCACCCCATCGCTCACTGCAGTGACGTATGAGAGAGGTCTTATAACATTATCTCATAAAACCAAAAAAAGCAGCATTAAATTAGCATCATTCATACGCTCTCATTCAATTCATTACAAATTTAACAAGTGCCAAATAAAAGAGTAAACCTGTGACTGTGAGCTAATGCTTGAGAAAAGCTGGAAAGACAGGTGAACTGAGAGCTAGCTGAGGCTTTGTTGCCAATGAGTAAATAAATGCTTTAAACATTTAAACAACTAACTGAACAACTGTTGCTTTTAAAAGTGTGCAAAATCTATTTTTCATTCCCGTTTTTCCTCGTTTAAGGAACATTTAGAAATTGCTACTTATGGTCTCTTTCCCCAGCCGGTCATGGCATTTGGCTGCCCTCCTGGTTCTGATTGAGGTTTCTTCCTGTTAAATGGGAGTTTTTCCTTGCCTCTGTCACCAAGTGCTTGCTCAAATGGGGTCATTTGATTGCTGGGATTTTCGCTGTATTATTGTAGAGTCTTTACCTTGCAATTAAAAGCATTTTGAGGGGTCTGCTGTTGTGATTTAGCCCATATAAATAAAATTGAATTGAATTTGGTGGAACTGGAGAAAATTATTCATGCACAATTATTGCCTTGTTTACCTGCTTAGATAAATGATCTCTTTCATGCCTCCAAATGATACAGACCATTAACACATTGCAGCTCACATCACTCCCATTTTATAACCTTTCCATTGGCTTCAGGATGATTTTATATGTCTTGAAATTCTTGTTCTCATACAGAGCATTAAACAGCCAGGCTCTAGACTTTATCCCAGCTTTTTAATCAAGCACACTGCTGCTCGTTGTCTTCGACGGCAGGCTCAGACATCATTTTTGTATTTTAAAAAACAAACAAACAATGGTATTTAACTTTCTTATTTATTTTACTCTAGTTTGTGTACAGTGAAAGCATTTATTTTTCTCAAGTGTATCCCATCAAAATGAATTTCTGTCTGGATTTTACCTGCCCTGCTTAGACATTAAAAGCTGTCACGAGCCTCCATCCTTAACCTTCAGCCTACAAAAGTGTTTGCTCAGTACACAACAAAAATGAACTTTGTACTTTAGTATTAGGTAGGGAGGCTTGGCAGAGGTTCATTTTTCCACAGAACTATGAGGAAGTGCCACTGAAGGCTTAACCTTTGACGTTTAGATCTCAGTGAACAGGATATTGTGTTAAGCTCTTGGTCAGGGAGCCTGAAAGTGGCCGACTTTAGGAGTTTGCCTGTCAGTAATTTATCATTAGCTGATGTCTGGTTTACTCTCCACTTTAGGATTTCTGCTGTAGTTTCTAATAAAAAGCAGAATATTTACAGACATATAACTGCAGTAAGTGGCACATGTATGAACCCTGACCTGCACAGCTGCTGAGTGCGAAGCCCAGTCTCTGCTGAGTGCGGTCAAACACTACGTAGAAGCCTTCCATAACAGTAGCGCCGATCACCATGCCATTTGTTGACGACGACACCCCGAAACGGAAGCAGTCCAGCGTGCCGTCAACGTCTGTGATTGGCTGGATGTAAAGCTGTGAGATGACAAGAAACGAGGACGAGAATAGTTTGTCTTTAGTTGATGGAAGCTGTAGAGAAGGAATTATATATATTATATATATATATATATTTATATATATATATATGTGCCTGGCACCTGAGGAAGAATGGTGATGCGGAAAGACTCGCTGGTGTTCGTAGCCCTCAGGTAGATGGACAGCTTAGGGAAAAATCTCCAGGGGTTCTCTCCCTTCATCCAGCATGCTAACTTGGTGCCATCCCAGAACCCTGAAGAAAACTCCTGGATCTGAATCCAAAACCCCCCCAAAAAAACAGGAGGAAAGAGAAAAAGAAAATAAGACAGTCACAGTAAAAAATTGACACAGACAGCAGAAAAGAGACAGTGCGAAGGATAAAAAGGATAAAGACAGAAAAAGAAGGTCAACATAGCACCAAAACAAGTTTTGATGTTCTGCTTTCATTTTCCTACTTTGTATTCATCTGCAAGGATGTGGGTGCTTTAATTGAAAATGTTGCCTCCAAGTTCAAATTAACCTTGAGAACTGTTTGTGTGCAGTTCCAAAAAGGTGAGAAATGTGCAAAGCCGAATGGTAAATAAACAAAGGCATGGAGCACACACACACACACATATATATTTATAACAGGAAAAAAAACCTCCACTTAAAGCTACTACGTCCTTGAACAGTGAGTGTGTGCTATTCTCCCCTGCATATCTTTGCTCTGACAACATGTTTCATCATTGTCTGTGCAGCGGAGGCAGCATACCAGAGAGCTGCGTGTGATGGCTTCTACCAATGCATTGAAGACGTTGACAGGAAGTCGCAGCAGAGTCGTCCCACTGTCGACTATAGCTTTATCCATGTTATACTGAAAGAAAGAGAGAAAGAGTGACGTGTGGTAGGGTTTGTTCTCGGCGCAACGGGCTCCTATGGAAGACCTTGAGCAAACAAAAGAATATAAAATGAGGAAGTTCTTTCACAAGCAGACAAACTGGATTGCACTGCTCTGCAGCACTCCTACTCAGCTTCTCTTACATTTCAGTGTTTTAACCTTGACACAGCCAGTTAATCAAGTGCTGTGAGTCAATTTCCAAGTCAAAGCTACAGTTTACTTTGAAATATGTAGTGTGGAGTTAGGATCAAACGGTGAGAGAAGCAATACAGACTGTGAAGTTTTACCTCTCTGCAGTCCAGATTCAGATTCTGGTCTCCCACCTCCAGCTTCAAAACCTCCACCTGGTAGTACCACTCTTCTATTATAGGGGTGTACCACACGGAGCCTCGATACAGAGTTGGTTCAGCCCCACCCATTATCTAAGAGAAGAAGATAATCAGAATTACTACCTTTTATTTTTTTGCCTCAGTAAATCAGTTAAGTTGCAGTTTACATATCTGTTTAACTTCACCACTTCAGTATCTAACCAAACTTAAAATTAGAGCCTGATGGAAATAAAATTCTTAAGACTGATACAATACCGATAACTTGGTGATCGAATTTTGACATATCGGCCAATATTTTTTTTTCGAACACTCAAAACACAAACAACAGATTTCCCTAACATTTGTTATCTGTAGTTATTTGTGTATTATGTTAGTTATTATGTACTCATTCTCGCTCTGCTCGACTTTTGTTTGTGGCATTCCAAACATGTTGCTAACAGAGGGAGTGGCAAACTATGGTGTTTCTACCGTCTCCTTTTTACCTTTTTAAATCAGCTGTTACAAACAACGATACAGTTAGATCTACTTAAAATACAGTCTCTCCCTCGGTATCCTAATCAATACTGGTCAGAAGTGTTTTGCAGAATGTTGTGATATCCCTGTGACCTTTGACCTCTTTGATATATAATGTTGTTGCTTCATCACTGTATCCGACTTGTGTGAGAGTCTCTCATTTTTAGCATATGAATTGTGGCCTAAAACATTTTTAGCGGACGTTCGGGCAGTAACTTTCGCCAACGTGTAGAAATAAAACCACACAATCATCACCAGGCCAAGCGTGCCACATAGAATATGCAACAAGAATACACTTTAGCAAATGTTTATCCCTGCGCCCACACTCTGACAGACCACAGTCAATAAACACACATACACGCACAAGCACCCTGCCATCTTATCCATCTGTCTGCACCAGCGGGTCACATGATGGAGATGCGGTGAGCGAGGCACCAAGGTCGAAAATATTACAGCGACAGACTTGCTCTCAGCAGGATGCTATCTTAGCTTAATTAGCTCCAGTCAAAGTAGAAAGGCCTTCCGATGTGGAAACACACTGACATGAAGGACATCAGCTATGATGTTTATAAAAAGGTGCTGGTCACACACACACAAACTATCAAAATCTCAGACAGAGATCCAAAATATAAAGACTGTTTAAAACCAATGTTTTCATCTAACCAAACTCCTCCCTGGGCTGTTACTTCTGACTACTCACAAGACTGCCGCCCGTAGTGTCTGCTGTGCTGCCGGCTGACAGTCCAGCACCACACATCTGAAGGGAAAAGATGTCAGGAATTCCCAGCTGTTTCACCACGGAGTTGAAGAAGGGCTCCACGGACGAGTCAGGCTGGTGGAGAGACACGAGACGGTGTTAACTAATGTTGATCGAGTTAAACCTTTACATTTGCATTTTATACTTTTAGCTTGTGTAGTTACACAGACTGTAAAAGCTTCACACCTCAAACATCAGATCTATTGAATGGAAATGCTGAAACATGTTTTTATATGATAGTGGTCTATTGTCATTTTGGACTGTGATATGTTCACTCCTGTTTTCCTCCACAGTGTCACCATGTCATGCATGACAAACAGCCTGGAGGAAAGTTCAACCTCAACACTAAGGAGACGCCAACAGCACAAAGTGGTCAGTGTAAGCATATCGGCTCCACAATCACTGACATTTGATCCCAAAGGTTGCTGCAGTCAGCGCAGAATGAAGGAATGTATTGTGCAGTTTGCGCTGACGTCTTTAACGCCCCATCAAGATGAGATTAATCCGTTAAAAAAAAGCGGACACTGGGTAAAGCACCTTGATTTAGTTCTTCTTTTGAAAAAAGAAAACTGATTAATTCACATCTATGGTGTAAAAATAAGAGATGAAAAAATACAGCAACAACAACATAACCTCACCCCATCATTTTATAAGAACAACACACCCTCGTGAAATACTATCATGAACAAGCTTTCTTCTTTCATGTGAAAGGTCGATGACGACATTCAGATAAGATTAGACTGCAAAGTTATTCAGTGGTGCATAAGAAATGCAGATGAGCAGGAAGCCATGCCTTGCAGTTAAATTCCTTTTATGAAACCTGTATGTCTAGATTTTCTCAGGTTTCGCCTCCTCCTTCTGCTCTCATCCTTACGTTTGTGTTTAATTCCACATACATGGAAAACAGCACTTTAATTAGCCAAATCATTTTGCAATGATTCATTTATTACAGAAACAGAATTCAACCAGAGTATGGTGTTTGTGCTCCAAAAATAAAGACATTCTGCAAATATGATACACCAAGAAATTGACGAGTAAGGAGCAAATATCCTGTGGAGAACACAGGTGGATGCTGGGGCTGTTCCAGGGGTTAAAACACCAGTGACTCAGGGCAGCAGTCAGAGGATTTGAAGCTTAAATAGACTGCTAAATTGGAAGGGTGTTTGATATGTGACGTGAGGAGTGGGAGGCATGTAACTGAGAATGACGTCGCCTGTCCGGACAAGCTCACAGGATTCACTCAATATAATCAGTTTGTTTTTATTTTAGAAATCTGTGTTTTTATTGGCCACTTCAGTGGTGCTTTTGGTAGCACTGTTGCCTCACAGCAAGAAGGTCCTGGGTTCAAATCCACCGGCTGGTCCTTTGCTTTTGTTTTTCCCCACTGTCCAAAGATATACATGTTAGGTTAGCTGGCGACTTTTAAACTGGCTCTAGGTCCGAATGTGTCTCTGTGTTAATCCTGTGATAGACTGGCAATCTGTCTGGTATACCCCGCCTCTCACCCAAAGACAGTGGCTCTAGGCCCGCACAACCCTGAATTGGACAAGTGTAAGAAAATGGAATCAAATCTACATTTTTTTCACAATGTATGCATGAGTGTGCCAAAATGTCTGTCCTTTGAGTGTCATCTTTGTTTTCATTAGAGTGTAAAACACCTTATTACTAGTTAATGTCACAGTGGGCTACTGGCAGAAATCAATGACTTTGCTTGTTAATGAGTATCTCCCGTACCCGTGCCAGCACAGGATAGGCCAGTCCCAGGATGCCCTGCCAGTTGATCCCAGGGAGGAAGAAGCCATCAGAAGACAGGATGGCGGCGATGTTGATGGTGATGGTCCCGTTTGGGCCTCTGGGAATGGAGACGCGGTCGATTCCCAGCTCACCTTCCCAGTTGCCTTGGGTGTACCTTACAGCTACAGTGCGACTGGTTGAACGGTAGGTACTGGAACTAAAAGCAGGAGGAAAACACAGAATATGTGAACAGTTACAAAGCTATATATAACAAAAACTGAATGTAATGACTACAATACTACAATCATTACAAAATGCAAGCAGGAAGATAAATTAAAACTCAGTATCTTTTTACAACCTTATGCAATGAATTACACAGTATTCCAGCCACTTACAGTGCAGTGTTGAAGTAGTGAGTAATGAATTGGTGTGGAGCTGCAGCCACGGCAAAGTTACTGCTGCCTGTATCCACCAGGATGTTCAGCTGGAAAACAGAAGGCACA
>VUQG01044027.1:0-10271 GCA_015106755.1 Etia nguti | reverse complement strand
TGTATGCACAAGCCAGTGGTTCCCAAACTTTTTTTTCTGGGCCCCCCTTTGTTTTACAAGAAAAATGTTCATGCGCCCCCCCCCCCCGCGCACAAACACATCCTCCAACCACAAACACCCATATTTTGTTTTTTTAAACTCCATTCCGGTTTATTTCACACCTCAAACATTTAGTAAACAATTAAGCAAATACAAGTACACTGCAATAAATTACATGTAGTAATAAAATACACTACTAACTATTTTACGCTACGTCCACACCTACATGGGTATTTTTTAAAACGCAGCTGTTTCTATGCGTTTGGGCCTTTCACCCACACGTAAACGGCGTTTCGAATCACCGAAAACTGAGATTTTTTGCGCTTACGTGTGGACGAAGAATACAGAGTTCGTCACACAACGTCAACGCCTTTTTTCACGTCACGCTGTGCGCCACGTTATTGTTTACATGAGATGGATTGCAGAATGGCAGATGGAGACAAAATACTGTTGCTGTTAATCTTACTATTTTCAGGTTTTACACGCTTACATATACACACGCAGTTACTGTCCCTCCATTTAGAAAGGCGTCACGGTGTGATTATTTTACGTGTAGTTGTTTTTTTCCTGTGTAATAATATTCAACATTGCTATCAATACATTTCTCAAAAAATGCCTCTATGTGCAAAATGGGTTCAAAAACATAAACAGCTGTGGGATACTGTTAGTCCATGATTTGAACGGGGGGAACAAATCGTGTCAGGATCAGCCTGATATTATTTGTATCCCACTGTAACTTTACTGTATAAACAGCTAACATCTCCAAAATGTCAGGAGTAGTTAGTCAGAAGTGTTTGTGAACTAAAAATCAAGAATGTGGGATACTGTTTCTCCGTGATTTGGAGAGCCCAGCGCGTGGTCCCGATGCAGGGGAAACTAATTCTGCAGGGGAGACCTACCTTGGCACTTGTGCAGGTGAAGCCAAAGGGAAGATATGCTTCTTCATATTTTCTAGTCTTTGGCTTGGAAGGAACTTGGTTTGGAAACATATTCAGCAATGCTTCATCTCCTGCTTTGCGTTTGTGTGGGCGCCCCGTCAAAAACCTCTCCATTATGCTAGCAGTGTCCAAGCGTTTTTTGTTTTTTTTTCCTTTTCATACCGCGCCCCCCCTAGGGGGCGGGCCCCACACTTTTGGAAGCTCTGTTGTAAACCCTCTTTATTTCCATTTATGAAGGGGCACCCTGATTGTAGACCTCGACACTGATACGCCTCCCTCCTTAAGAATGTTCTTAACTTCTTTAGATGTTGTGAGGCTGTTTTTCTTAACCATGGAAATAATTCTGTCATCATGCACTTTGTCTTTTGTTGTTTTTCAGGCCCTGTTGATGATGAGCTGTCGTGTACATTGCTTTTTGTAAAGAATATACCACATTGTGGATTTGGTCACTTCAAGGTGTAGCACTCTCTGAAAGGTTTATTTAGTTTTTGTTTTTTTCAACATAACTGTGGCCTTCTTCACTTAACCCTTGCACGCATAGTGGTCACTACAGTGGACAGCTATTCAAAGGCTGTTTTCTTGTATTTGTTTCAGTGTTGATGGTATACTTGCACATAAACCACTACACTGGACACTGATGTGTCACTCCATACCCGCCACCCACTGGTCATTTAATGTTACTATAGATGTATGATGTGTTTCATTGTAATTATTGTCATTTAACCCTGTCATGCATGAATTATGACAACCTCAATCTTAAGTATTTTTATTAATCTTTAGGCTTAAAAACATTTTTTTTGAACTTCTAAGGGGTTAGAGAAATTTTAATTTTAATTTAAATAAGACATTTTTTGTGCACTTACACTGGCTGAAAAGTGGGTGGCAGGGATGGAGTGACACATTAGTGTCCAGTGTAGTGGTTTCTGTGCAAGTATACCATCAACACTGACACAAATACAAGAAAACAGCCTTTGAATAGCTGTCCAATGTAGTGACCACTATGCGTGAAAGGGTTAATGTATCAATTAATAAATGTCTATGGATACCCCACCCCACGACTAATGCTAAGATTTCCTCATGATACCAGTCCTCATTTAAGCTGATAATCTATTTTTAGACTACAAATCTCACACCCATCAGTAGAGAGTTGTTAAATTCATACATTTGATGCACAGCTTTGTCGATGGAAACTAAAACATACAGTAAATCCACCTTAAACGTACTATACTGACAGTTTTCTTAAGTATTTTTATTCATCTTTTCATGCCTAAAGATGAATAAAAATACTTAAGAAAAAAATCCTGATTGTGGTTGTCATAATTCACGCATGAAAGGCTTAAACTGACAACACTTTGGGATTCAACACTAAAACTACAAAAACAACAAAACACACATTCAACATTTTGAATCAACTTCAGATGTTTGCTTCATTTCTCATAAAATAACACAAAACCATCAGCTAGCCATGAAACTGCTTGTTAGTCAATTATCCAATTATTTTTGAACCTACGAAAATGGAAGAGTGTGCATTTAAAACAAAAAACTGTCCATACGTAATTCCTAAACAGTTGATATAAAACTGTTGTTAAACCCAATGAATTAGAGCAGAAATTCTGAATTTTAATCACAAGTTGATTGATTTCATTGTCGTGGTTTGTAGAGGCAAACTACAAAAAATCTGTCTTTGTCCAACAAATTACAGACCTAAGTGTATAGCCGTCATATTTACCAATTGGTTTTAAATATTCGATGATTATTTGGCACTTTTAATTACAGTATTTTGTTGCAATATTAACTGAGGCTCAATGTGCAAGTCAAAGGAGTCAACTGAACAACATCAGCTGTCCTCATGTTTCTCAAATCACTACCATTAAGTTAAAATATAAATACATAGAATGAGCCATTGGTGTTCACATGACCACGTCACATCTGCAAATACAAGTGATTTTGAGTGAATAACTTTGTGCCTGCAGTACTAAATTTAGCCATTCAGTAAGTTTAGACTGTAGGCAAATCCAGAATATTGTTCCAGATTTCACCCTCAGGGCCCACGTGTCAAAGCTTCTCTTTGTTCAGCTGGGAGTCCAACAATAGGTGTTTGGGTCAAGCAGTAGGACGGATAGCTCGTCTCTTCATGAAGTTTCAGTCTGGCTCAGAGGCATATCAAGCTGAGAAACCGATTATCAACGAGAAGCTCAGCTTTGACTGTTAATCCTGATAATTAAAACTAAACTTTGGCTGTTACACTGACTTGCTATAACAACCTTTCATTTAATACCAGGTGCTGGCCACAATCCGTCACTGCTGATCTGACAGCTTTCCAGAATGATTCAGCTCTGGGGGGGTTTAAACTGTCAGGCTGAAGTGGAAGCTGAGAGGTTAAGAAGTTGTTTAGCCAGCTAAAATCACTGGCTTTCAGTGGCTTCTCTGCTGAAAAATCTGAATCAGTAATAGCTATTGTTATTCCGGTCCTAATTAGAACACACGGTAACTTTCATTGAGCTACTGGATTAAGCACTGAACAGGCAGTGACCCATCATGTGAACAGTTTAATTTTAGCTGATAATCCAACAACAGTTTAGATGAGATTATCTTGTCAAGTAAACTGACCTACATAAGGTATCTGTGCCAGCTCAGGCAGACACAGGAAAAGGCTGCAGGTGAATTATGCAAAAGGTTTATGTTATACAAGTTTTTTTGATAAAATAAACAGAAGTTGAAGGTTGAGGTCATTAAAAAAAAAGAGGAAAGGTAAAGTCTATTTTCTCCTCCTCTTCTTTCAAACTTGTCACAGCTCTGCAATTAAATAAGAACTCATTAATGTTGCAAAATGGCTATCTAGCCTATTCCTAAACACAGCCACCGCTATTATTTTGTACCATATTATACACCACATACTAAAGACATCCTGTCATGGGGCTACTGTGTAAATAATCATGCAGCTAAAATTATCCACTTACATTTGCCATGTGGGTATGTGCAAATGGAATAACAGCCCTTTCACACTTGTCTGCTTCTCTAGCTTTAAAAGAGCAGGCTTTAAACAGCACTAAACACATTTGATGTTGGAGGTTAGTTTTGACAACAACAGTACAGGGCATTGTCTCCAATCAACCTCACAGGCTCTCAGTGCCAAGGAGAAAGGGTCTTTTCAGAAGAAGTCTTGCTGGCTTTTACAATGGCGCGCCTGCTATTCTAAATGAAAATGCAAGTGGAAGGAGGCTGAGCAAGAAAGCTCTCAGCCCTGGCAGAAAGAAACCAAGAGTAGCAAAAAGAAAGCAACGCTGAGAGCTCGATAGCTTGAACTTTGTGCATCTACACAACTAATGTCAACATAATGTCCCTTCTGTTGTGTGGAGAAAATGCCAAACTCTTGCAAGTAAATGTTCCGCTGAGCTTAAGAAATGCTTCGAAATTTGGTGAATATGACCTTTCACAAAAAAATGTCTAAAACCAGGACACCAGGACAACAAACCTTTACCAACAAATCACAATATGATGCATGTCATTTACTAAAGCTTTTGGTAGTGTCTCTGCTAACCTTTACAATATAAAATGGAACGTACTCAATATACTTTAGTTTTGGTGCTGAATTCCCTTTGAATTCATCTGGAATATCCAAAAAGATTTAATTTTAAATTGTCAAATTTAGGGAGCAGGACTAAAGTCTGGCTCTGAGCATGCTGGTATATAATTATTTTTATTCATTACTGTATGTTGAATTTTTTAATGTTTCAGAACTTCAGAGTGTTGAGTGTTCAATTTATATCCGGTAAATTACTATTAATGCAAATTAATTAAAAAAAACAAAACAGTTGATACAAATCTCTTTTTTCAATAAATAGAAGAGATGCTATTTCTGAACTGCCTCTAAATTGAACCACATAAACCACCAAGGTCCACATGACCTCATAACCACATAAACATTCCTCTGTGCAATGACTGAAAGACACTCGAGGGGAACTAGAAATTGATTCTAAATAAGGGCACTGTGTCCCCAAATTACATACATACATACAGCAACTGTAAAAACACTCCACTAAAAGTCACTTAACTCAAAGTAATTCAAAGTAATCATAATCAAATAGATTTAATTATTTTTCAGTTCTGTATCATCAGATCACAGCACTAAGACTTGCATTTTTTTTACCCATTAATATTGACATTAATATTTAATGATCTTTTTTGATGGTGCAAAAATTGAATTGACCATGTTTACCCAGATGATTATTTTTTCTTATTTTGTCCATGATTGGAAATTAAAGCCACAGCTGTAAAATGTTTAACAATTGTGATTTGAAAATTATTCTCCAAGCTCATATCTAGCGCACATATAGGTCTGGTTCCAATCTAAATGCTGGATGGGGTATCAGTTACAACACACTAATGTATTAAATACAGTTTCTATGCAGGTATTTTAAACTTGGTATGCCAGCAACATTTCTCTCTGTGCTTTAAGTAGGTTTCTTTTACTTAACCTCAAACTCTGGTTAAATAAGTTGTGAGTAATATGACTAAAAAGCTGTGACAGCAATTCTTTCTTTGACAGTTTCTCTCATTCACTCTTATTATGTGCAGTATAACAACTCCAGAAGAGATTTTATTGCACTTACGGTAACATAACGAATGAAAGTCCAGAATACAGCTTATTAATTTAACACTGGTAACAGATCGTACTCAGTATCTACAGATACCTGGAGCAGGGGTGGCATTGACTTAGGAGGTAGAATGGGTTGCCAATTATTCACAAGGTTGATGATTTGATCCATGGCTTCTCCACACCAAGTTCAAGTGTCCTTGGGCATGGTAGTTAGAAAAGCACTTATAAAAGCAAAGTATGAGGGTTGAAAGTTGGTTGTATTATTTTGTAAGTGTTTAATTAGAGTAAAGAAACACTATGCCCCCTTCCTGAATTCTTTCTTTTTTTTTCTTCTTTGCCACTTCGACTGTTTGCATGCTGACACTTTTAAGATAAAAGTCATTTTTTAAAGACAAAATTATCATTATAGTCAAGATTTTCTTTGTTTTATTGTATATTGAAGTCTTATGGTTCTGGAACGTTGTTCAGAAAAGTTTTAAAAAAACAAACACACACTTTGGACTTCTGATTTTACCAGTTGGAATATCAGCGATAACCAATGACATGTGTTGTTAACATATAGGGCTAAAATCATGAAATTGGACTTGCAGATTGCTAATCTGAGTGCAAAGGTTGTCAAAATGTTTTCTCACATTCCTGATCTATTTGCATCCATACAGTACTGTGTAAAAGTATTTGCCCATACCCTGATTTCTTACTTTTCTTACTTTTTACTTTAAGGGAAATACTTTTTTACAACATTGCCAGTAACAATCTAATTACTCGTTATCAAGTAAAGACATAAAAGCTGGAAAACAATAGATTTGTCCTTGCTAATAACTTAAGCAGTCAGATAAAGACATATATTCATGTCAAGGGCCTCAAATTTGAGTTCAGGTAGATGGACTCCCTAGACTCACTTGATGATATTCTTCACTGCAAAATCCATTTAATCACCCAGCAAATTCAGTGTAGTAACTTTATAAAGTCACATCCATCAAAGCATTCTTCTCTCTAAACAAGAGACAATAATAGATTTCTCTTCCCCATGAACAGCAATCTGGCCGTGCCTGCTGCCTGAGGCTGACCTCTGACAGACCTACTGCACACTCTACAGCTTCTTACCAAGTATAGCATATGAGCTGGCAATGATTAAATGTAACATTATAAGGCTGTTTTATCGCCATTTGCAGCAACATCTAGAGAAATATTTAATTAATCATCAGCCAGTTGTCAGTACGGATGTTTTTCATAGTTACATGCACTGCTACGCTGACTCTCATGCTCACTCAGGAAGTAGGAACAGTAAAATATTAATCCTGAGCAGTTTTTAAGCAGTTTCCCTCAACAGACTGTGTCGCCACAGTAAATCCAACCCCTATATGTCCATCCCTCTTCTCCTATAGTCAAGGTATTAGTCAGTAAGACTGTGGGGGTTTAGGCTGGAAAACAGCCCGCATGAAGAAAAGCTACGAAAGAAGTGATGTTTACAGAGCTGGCACAGACACGAGAAGTTTTAGATGAATAAATAATGCCTGGGATTAAATCCCTCGCTATTTTTAGTTCCTCATACCCTGTGATTAGACCCCGTTCTTCTCCTGACTTTTTTTTTTTTTTTAAACGGTTATCCTAAAGCTTAACATGCTCTAGCTGCCATGGAAACTGCACCATTGTTATGAAGGCAGCTACAGTATATAGTGGAGGAGGGGAACCGAGGAGGAAACATTCGACTGCAGTTTTATGTTTGTTTTTTCTAATAAAAATAAAAATGTGATTACATGACATGTAGTCTTAAGATTGAGACAATTAAAAATTATGAAATATAAAGACGTGCAGTATTACGCAGTGCAATAGCCCTCATCATCTCAGTCACATTAAACCAGGTGCACAGAAGGTCATGCATTTATGCGCGTAGACGAGGTGAAGCACGACACTGATATCAGCAGTTAGTTTTCCAAAAGCTCCAATATTTTTTTTCTTCCTAAGCAGCAGCAGTGAAGAGAGAGACAGAGAGAGAAATGGAGGAAAAAGGGAGAGGTGAGACTGATCTAATGAGACAGTGTGATCACAGCCTCCTTTCAGATCTCACAAACATCCCAGGCAAATCTTCCGTCTTTCCCGCTGATCCGAGTCCCCTGTCTTCTCACCAAGGCTGCCCGCTTTTATGTTTCACAAACCAGACAGAAAATTCATCAGCGTAGGCTTTTACTTTGTAGATAATTTGCTTGGCAGGGGGGGCGACAGAAACTGTCAAGGTCTTGTGCTACAAGTGTTGGCATGTACATTAAAACCTGGATGATCTGGTTGGTGCACAAAATCTCTTAAAAATGTTACAATTTTGGGGTTTGTTTTGGGAAGCCAGAAACTCATCTTATCCCTTTATTCAAAAAAGAAAATGTATGAATGATTTACTAAACATATATCACATTTAAGGCCCAATATTAATGGTACATATTATTTCAGAGGGTTATCTTTCTGAAGGTGATGTCACCTCCGAGTGAAACAGGCAACTGACCTGTCCAATTGTAGCTAAGCGACTGACTAGGCTTGGCAGGTATGTCAGCTTTGAATTTTTACACATGCCACAGATCTGTGCATCGTACTCTAGTCATGGTACAGAGTTTGCAGTGTGCGTCTCTATTTTTAACCTTTCCAAAAGTGAAATAAGTAGATTACTTCGTTAAGTAGTAACCTAGTGTTACATTCAAAGCCAAAGGAGTACCGTCTAACAGATCTGGCAGACGATTATGAATGCCGTCATAGAGCCCTAGAGTCAAATTTTCAGTTGGAAGAGCTCTTTGTTTCTACATAGTACTGTTAGAAATAAAACAAAATAAATCTGATGCTGGCTCACCCCTGAATATTTTATAAGGGTAAGTAGGGGGTCCACTGGGTCATCGAGGCTTACTTAGAATCTTTGCCCTAACATCATGATATTTCTGGTACTTTTGAAAAGAATTCCAGTACCACATGTTCCAGGTGACATGAGAAAAAGCCCCTTTCCCACTGGGAGCCAGTGGGGATATGTTTAAGCTAACATGAGAGGCCCACCAGTCTAACAACAGTTGTCTGATTGGTGTATCCTCAGTGTTAAATGAAACTCATCATTTAGAATTATACAAAGCATAAATGTGTTCTTTGTTCGTTCTTTGTAATCACCTAAGCAAGATTATGATGAATGTCACAGTGGGTCATTTTATTAGTCTCAAGCCGATAAACTCAGCATGCACCAATATCTCAACCGAATGTTGTATCGGTTCTCCTGTAGTTGTCATAAGAAACTTCATATGTGACATCCAAGACTGGAAAGATGACTGGCATAGCAGGATGAGAAAGGTTTATATCTTTCATGAGAAAAACAAGGATTTTTAGCATCACAATCATTCAGTCCTAATAGAGTTTCAGAAAGTATCCACAACATAACATCACAAGGATTTTGATATCATTCAGCTATACTGTTTACTGGTAAAAGTCCAAGTAGTACTTCACATCAAAGCCCTTTTAAGCAAACCACCTTCTCTGTTATTAACCGTGTTTAATGTGCAGTGGCAACAAAAACAAGCCTTTCTATAAAACAAGGCCCATAAAATGGGCTCCACTTTGCCAAATATGAGACAGATTGAGCAGCTTTTTATAAGGGTCAATCACAACAACAGAAAACCCAGCTATTTACAGCAATTAGCGCACTTGACAGAAAGCTGTAGAGAATGGCTGGCAGGCAGCGCTGGCAAAAGCTTTGGGGATGATCTGAAGAACAGACTGTTTTGTGGGAAGTACGACTTTTGGACGTCATGTTCTGATTAAGAACTAATCTCGACTGTACGTAAATAAGCTCCCAAATTTGATCCATCGGAAAGTTCAAACATTAGAAAATCACATTGTCAAAACCTACAGAATGACCTATTTTTGTATTTCACCATTCATTACACTACTGTTGCTATTGATCTCTGTGGTATTTCTAATAAGACTAAGTGAAGGTGAGAATGGATTGGTGGCTTCGGCGTCTGATCTTTACTTGCCCTTTACAGTTGAACACACACACGACGTTATCTATCTTCTAAGTAGGAATTCTCCTCAGGTTGTAAAAGTGTTTCGTCTTCTTGATTTCTTGTAATAATTCTGATGATGTCAGAGTTACTGTGCAACTTTTAATGAAAAGCCTTTATTATAACTATTAATTTAAGGGTACATGCATTTGGTATTTGGTGACAAATGTAAGGTTCAACACTGGAGCTTGACCCATACCATCAACTAAAAGTAAGGACGTCCCCATCTTTACTGCATTTTTCTGTATACATGGCTTACAAAATCACAATGCTTCCTTTAATGAACCACCAAATTTTCTTAAGCTATCAACCACTTAGACCAGAGGTCTCAAACTCGTGCCCCAGGACCACTAGCAGCCCACATCACCCCTACTTGCAGCCCATATATTGATGTGAAGAAATACAATGCAATTTGGCCCTTGAAGTTACTTTTTTTGTTAGGGAGGATTTGTTTGTTGTTGAGTTCAATGTTAAAATAAGTTGTTTAAAAAGAAAAAAAATATTTAACATGAAGGCAATACGAGCAGAGAGTACAAACATGTTGAGGGATTGGCTGTGTTAGTTCAGTGAGAGAGTTATTTGTAAAGAAAACTTTTTTCACTAGCAGTCAAAAACTAATGTGTACACTTATGTCTGCATTTTTATTTTGTTAAATACAAACAAAATGAT